>BJCM01066535.1:0-11384 GCA_018326385.1 Flaveria bidentis | reverse complement strand
AATGTAATGGAAGATAATAATGATACTATCTGTATGTACGTATGATGTATGATCACGAACGAATGAAAAGTATAGTATGATTTTGAAAGAATGTAAAGAATGGTTTTAATGATTGAAATGTATGTTTTATTATAAAACTAGAACTCACTCAGCAACGCTGACTTTTATACATTTTCAGTTGGCAGGTAAACATTGCTGAGGATGGCACAAGGGTGAAGCTACTCAGTGGGGGAAAGACTAGCATCCATTCATACTTGTTATTGTTGTTGCTTTGTAATGCAATTAAACAATTCTTTTGTATCCGGTTAAACTATAGTGTATTGCTCAACAACAGTGTTTTCTTTTAATGAAATGAATGGCTTTTGTTAAAATAATTCTGTTGCCTAAATTCGTTAATTTACAATGTCTAATGTATTTAATGCTGTGAATGACTAACTGTGAGGTCTCCGAGAACGGGGCCTTACACCGTGTAATACACGAGATACTAACCTAGTACTTATAATAAAAACATAACTAACCAAAAGAGGTTTAAGTTTTAAAAAAATATGTTTTTGAGTGATTTCTTGTAAAGCAAATTGACATTCAATGATGGTATAAAGGAAATAATGATAATAATAAATAAAACTTTAACAACCTTTTATTCAAAATTGATCAAGTATTATATACTTCACATTTAAAATTTAAACCAATTACATTATTGCCTTCAAAACCGAAAGTGTTATTTACATAAAAGAATTAGGGTCCATCAGGCCATAATGAAGTCCACTAAAAAGCCCACGAGCTAGTGACAACCGAGGGGCAATACAATAATTCACTATACAGTCATTCAAATATTTAATAATTAGCAACCGAAGTAGCACCACGAGAAACATTCAGTCATTCAAAGATTTAATAATTTATTATTGTATTAATACACGAGTTAAATAAAAAATATTAAAATAATAGTTATGTTTTAAAATTTAAAAATATATATATGTTTTTAAATCAAATATAATTAGAATTACGTATAATAATTAATTTAGGTAAGAAAACAATAATAATATTTTTAAAAACTTTCATCTTTAAAAATCTTTTGCTTTAAATAATTTATTTTTGTAAACACTTCAAATTTTTTAAAAATAATTTTTGACAATGTTATTTTTTTCAAAGTCCTTTGCACTAAAAACATTATATTTCATAAAACTTTGTATTAAAAAATGTTTTATAATAAAAAAATCATGTTTTAAGTTATTAAAAAAATTGTTTCATAACTTGGAAATTATATAAATAATATATTTACCATTTAATGAAATATTAAATAGTTAATTTCATTCCAGTAATTGCCTAGATGGAGCCAGGGGATAGAAAAATGTCATATGTCACATAAACATTTTGTTTTATTAGAGTAGATATGTTGTGTTTACCAAGCCTAAATTATATGTTAAGAAAAAGTAAATACTAATAAATAAAAATAAATTATAATCTTTGTTCACGGTTAGTTACACAATAGCTATCAAATAATCACATGGTTAATCTCCAATATAGATCAAGTTTTAGATTTGAGTGTTGTAACGAGGGATCAGTACCAATAATAATACCGAAACAAAAAACAAGTGAAAGTATAAATCGAATATAGTATTGATTTTTTTGCTTTTGTATTGGTTGATAGTAGTACCATTGAAAATACTAAAAATACCAAAGCCAAAAACATGAAAAATACAATTGGTGCATTTGGTTATGCAACTCTTCTTGGGGACCAATATTATATATTCACAGCAACACTTCATATCACAAAAAAATAAAAATAAAACACACCCTACGAACTTAGATAAATACCCTACGAGCTTAGCGTAATAAATTTTGGGTCCTAATATAGAGACACACCCCCAAATAAATCGACACCCTCTATACGTCACGTTTGGGTCCATACGCGACGCGGCTATAGGGTCGAATACATTGAAAACGAGAAAAATTCAAGGGGAGCTGTCAGAGAGCTATACGACCCCCCTATACGACACATATAGGGCTATACGACGCGTATAGCGAATTTCGACACTGACTACGAAAAAAAATTCAAGGAGTTGTCAGAGGGCTATAGGACACATATAGCCGTATACGACAAATATAGCCCTATACAACCCCCCTCTATACGACGCGTATATGAGGCTATACGACACGTATATAAATTTTGGGGTGTTGATTTAAAATATTGGTGTGTGTATTTAATAGGACTCTAAATTTTAGACAATTAACCATTTCATTGTGCACATTAAAAGCTACCACTTTCATCTCTCATCGTTTAATTACACTAATTATTCATCGTTTATGTTTGATGCTTCATTAGATTTGAGGCGCATGATACTTTTTATGAACTATAATAAACTGTTTCCGGTTGTTCACTACTCTATGTATTGACCACCTCTTATCTTTATGATGCTCTATAGAGGGTGTCTAGATACAAGTCATTTGACATTCGGTTATCGTGTGCTCTTGAGTGATTGACCCTTAAAACGCCGAGCTATTGTCTCAGATCAAGTTTTAGAAGTTGAATGCCAAAGCATAGTTAACATAGTGACAAGGACGTGTTGGCTTTGCTATATATTGCTTGAGCTTCATTCATCATCACTTCAAGCAAGCATTCTCTTGTATAACGGAAGTGTGGTAATTGGTGTCGAAGAAGTTGTTATACGTCAACATTGTCATACAAGGCATGTCATGATCGCTATGATGTTCGCTCCAGTTAAATATGTGACCGTTTCCCTAGTGAAGGTATAACAATATATATCAAAATATGTAACTAACAGAAATGGTTTCGGATCGATCCATTTGTCTAACTGGACTTTGGTGTTCTGCTATATTTCTAGAATTCTAGCATAAAAACAGCTATACTTTTGTGTCACAAGACAAAAAAAGCTCACAAATAACTCCATTTCTCTACTGCATTTGGACTCTGGAGATATTGAAGCCAAACCACACTTGAGCTAGTGTCTTATAGTCGATTATGATATATTATCAATTAGATCGTTTCGATGACTAGTGTGAGCCCCAACTGATCCAATTAAAGTTGGTTTCAACACTTGGTTAATTCTTAGACCTATATGAAAAAATGTGACGAAAGCAGGCGTGTAAACAAACATAGTCCAAGATAGATCGACACGATTTAGGGCTATCGTTGTCAACATACAATGTACACGCAATCACTCGCATTCAAACCATTTTGTCCCCATTCTCTGCTTTATCAATCTTGTTAAGACAAAGTCAAATGGGAAATGTATGGCAACTTGGCACGGGGATGCACTCATTCAATCATATAGCCAAAGAATTGAATGATTTTATTCGTGTACTTATGTACATTTGTTGTGTATGTTACTTAGACCATGTTGGGAGTCTTGTATCAATTTTTTGGTGATAAAAGTTTATCAGTGTACCGTCTCCTATCCCGAAAAGAAAGGACGAATTGAAATTTGAACATAATGCATTCTTTGACGTTTGAAGAGAAATGCATGCGAAACCCCCACCCGGGACTAGTGGTTTCAACTGCCATGCAAGTTCGAACCCCAACTATTACTAGAGATCATAAAGATTTAACAAGACTACATTATTTAATTTTGAAAGAGGCATCATATAACATACTACAATCCAAGAAAAAACTCTCATAACTTCTGACCCCAAATTCGATAACATAACCAACTCACACGACTTCTCTAAACTACTTTGTATCCTAAACCCTATGGATTTGTAACGGATATGTCATTTGGATCTTACCCCTTAGTAACTTGGCTTCACATTCAAGCGGGAAGCTATCTTCTGCCCAAGAGACTTGTCAGCCTGCAAAAACAATTTGTATTCAGTAAATTGCTAAAACAAATAAAAGTCAAACCAGTTAACCATTACAATTGTTGGTAGAAAAATGGAAGAGCAAGGAAAGGACGTTCGAACCTGCAACCAGTATGAAACCCAAATTGTGCGCACCTCGTGGGTTACACGTGGGCCAGATAGAGCACCGACAATTCTGGATATGAATCGTTCTTGTCTGTAAGAAAAAGAACATGAAAACCATGTTAGATGATTTTCGAAGTTAAAAATATTTTAAAGCAAACATGAGGCAACATATATACATATATATACCTATCTGGAGCCCAGGATCTGTATCTCTCTCCTGGCTGCTTAAAGTTGTTCTCTTTCTTAATCACACACTGCATTAGGCAACATACTTTTATAGTTACTGTAGGAAACTAAATCATAGCTGTCAATTAGTTGCTCATCAAGGGTTCACCATTTGTAAGCAGCTTCCTATTGTTTAGACAATTTCTATAACTCATGAAGTATTTCATAATCTTTACAATATTTTCTATAATTGAGTGATTTTTATTGTTATTTACTAAGGCAATGAGATGAACTGAAACCTAGAACTTAAAAGTCACATTACATTATTATTGAACCTATAACAACATTGTTTTTGTTTTTGCTAATATATATTTAGAGAAATATGCAACAAAATTTTATTGGTTCGTTAAATTTGGTACTTTAATTCCTGCATCCTTTTCATAAATAAGTTCATATGTTGTTTTTATGATGTTGAGGTCTAAACCTACATAACAAATAACAACAGAGACTCATAAGTCATAAGTATCCTCCCATGCTACAATCACATTTAAACATAAGACTTGAATCGATTTTAAAAAATAATATAAAAATAACAAAACTGACCTTATCACGCATTCCTGATAACCTTACAGGAGGAATAGGGTACTGCTCAGCATGACGAACAGGATCGTGCCTTGAAGGGAAGTAATTGACCTGGAGAAAGGACAATATAAGATTATTAGTAAATAAGAAAGAAGCTATGTTTTCCTTTTCTCAGAATCGGAGTATACATTTAGAGAAGTATACCTCCTCATCCCTGTGCATGAAATTCATGAATCCTTCATGGTGATTATTATGATGAGCACACTTAGGAGCATTAGCAGGAAGCTGCAAATAGTTTGGTCCAAGACGGTGCCTCTGAGTGTCAGCGTACGAGAAGATACGAGTTTGAAGCAGCTTATCATCAGAATAATAAATTCCAGGGACAATGATTGCCGGGCAAAACGCAAGCTGTTCATTCTCAGCAAAGAAGTTATCAATGTTCTTGTTCAAAACCATACGACCCACGGGCTGCAATGGCAAGATATCCTCCGGCCAGGTCTTGGTAACATCAAGCGGGTCAAAGTCAAACCTATCCTCATGATCAGGGTCCATGGTCTGAATAAAAAGCTTCCACTCAGGATAGTTTCCAGCTGCAATAGAATCATACAGATCTTGTGTAGCATGGCTGTGATTCGCTCCACCAACCTTGATGGCTTCATCTTCCAACAAGCTCTTTACTCCACATGTCGGTTTCCAGTGAAACTTCACATAATATGCTTTCCCAGCTTTGTTAATCAGAGTGTAGGTGTTAACACCAAAGCCTTCCATGTGCCTATAATCTTGCGGCACTCCGATGTCATCTTGAAGATGTGTGAACATGTGTAAACTCTCCGGATGGTGGGAGAAGAAGTCAAGAATTCTCCAGTCTTCTTGGATGTGTGACTTAGGGTTTGGTTTCAGTGAATGAACCATGTCCGGAAACTTCATCCCATCACGAATAAAGAACACTGGGAAATTGTTTCCCACCAAATCAAAGTTTCCCTGTAGTTGTATAAGATTAGTAAAGATCAAATATGCTAAAGTAACATTAACTATAAACTTTATATATGCGCTACCTCTCGGGTATAGAACTTCACTGCAAAACCTCTAGGGTCCCTGAGGGTTTCAGGGCTTCCACGCTCATGAATAACAGTCGAGAAACGAACGATAACAGGAGTCTGGACACCAGGGGCACGAAGAAAATCAGCACATGTGAGGGAAGAAATGTCATGGGTGACTTCAAAGAAGCCCTTTGCACTGGCACCCCTGGCATGAACCACACGTTCAGGGATACGTTCGCGGTCAAAGTTAGCTAGTTTCTCCACCAAATGGTAATCTTCTAAAAGGATCGGGCCTATGATATGGAATATAAGTTATGATCAGTCATATTTTCATGCACAATTTGCAATTAGTATGCTAAGTATCATGAGAAAAACCATATTCCATATCACATTGAAAGATACCAGTCAAATTCTAAAGTGTGTCATGAGACAGCCTACCAAGAAAGTCCAACTTCTATAGCAAACAACTAACATATATCAAATTTTAGATACCTCTAGTGCCAACCGTCAACGAGGAGTTGTTGTTGTAAACCGGAGCACCATAATTGGTGGTCCAAAATGGGGCATTGTAAGCACTTGAAGGACGGTACTGCATCAACCAAGAAACTAAAATCCATGAGTAAACTGTACTACCTTATGCGTCAATCTATATGTATTATTTAAAATATCAGCACAACAGATGTTAATCCCATGAAACACTGATACAACAATCAAACAAAACGTTGAGGAATCCATTTTCGCAAAATCACACCAAAAGATATAGCTGAAACAATGGATCTTGAAGCACAAATTGCATTTGGAAGCAGAGCTGTACTTCAAACATCTACAAAAAGTTTTGATACATGTTTTCTTCCATAAGTTTTGAGATATCATTTGCTAATAACATCTACCAGACTACCACCTCCTTTAAATTGGAGCTACAGCTCGATAAATTCCAAATTCAATCCAATTTCCCTCTGAATCTTCAAAATTGAATTCAATAATCCAACACTTAACATGAGCGAAAGAGTGTATCGGATTCAATCACCGTAGTTCAAAATCATCAACTGAATCTCATGATTAGGGCGAAAGTGATCAAATTCAACAGAACTTTCGTACAATTAATCAACTGAATCAAAAAAACTACGTAAAACAGAGTAATCAAACATGAATTCCAACACGTATACACAACAAATTACACGATGACGAGCATATAAGCTAACCGATACGAACATACGATTCATAAGGAAATAATCGAATTGCATAAGAAAACGATAGTGAATTAGTTGCATAATGTTTAAAAAACAACATTTAGAGTGTTGTACCTTGTAAGGATCCATGTATTTGCAGGTTGATGATCACTTGTGTAGAAGACTATTTGATTTGATCGGAATGTTGAGGGAGTTTTATACAGGCGGTTTATGTTTTGAGTTTTATCGGTGATCTTTTTTCTATTTTTCGCGTACTTTTAAATGGTATCAAAATATCGTGAGAAAATGGGAAAACATCACTCATTAATTTCTCGCGGGCTGGTTTATAACTAGTTGTAACCATCTCATGGGCGGACAAAATAAAATTTACTTTTAGCTAAGTTTGCTAAGTATATGGCATGTTTGAAAAAAAAATTTTAACTTTTTAATTTTTTAAAAAGGTATTTTGGTTTTTTTATCTCTCCAAAAAGTCAAAAAGTAAAAAATTAGATTTTGCCAAACATGCACATAATAAGTTATGTATTACAAACTTAGCTAAGTTAACTTGTCGAAAAATTTTAAGACGCGAATATACATTGTTTCATGTAAGCTATTGTCAAGCCTAATATTAATCAAGCTAATGAGATTAAAACTTATTTTATGAATTAAGCTTGATGTGTCTTAAAAACCTAAGTTTATCGTCAGTGTAAATAAAGATATGCTAGTAAATCTATTTATCTAATTCTAGAATAAACCTACGGATCCAAAACGCTTGGGTGAGGCGACTAGGTGACCTAAGATGTAAGCTGAATTTTATTTGTGAAGAATGACGAGGGTTTTCTTGGTTGAGAGATGAGTTGAAAGACGCGGGAACATAATGATGTGATGTTAAGGTGGAATCAGTGGCGGAGCTTGAACTATTTTGTAAGAGGGCGGGGGCGAACTCGATATTTATATAAAAATTTACACTACCGTGCCAAAAATTTATACTATTGGGCTAAAATTTAATACTACGGACGAAAAAATAGGGGGATCGACGCCCCTCCCCCCGTGGGTGGAATAGAGCGATAAATGCGAAAGATGGTATACCATGCGACTTATGTAATATTTTTTGTTTGATGCTATTGGATTGCTGGCAGTTTAGAGACCCATGTCAAATGATTTAAATTAAAATATCATATTCATTACAATGTATCATGATTCAAATTAAAATGACACATTCTTCGTGATGTATATCAAACCGAAGGAGCTTCACCATTCAAATTAGGCTTTGAGAAGGGTCAGAATGAACCCCCGTCCTGGGTCAAATTAGGTTTTGAGAAGGGTCAGATAGACTTCTGTCCTGTGTCCACTTGCTCAGGGCCACAAGTTTTTTTTAATTTTTTAAATTATATATTATTTAAAGTATAAATATAGTTATAGACCATAACCCAATAAAAAAAATTTAACTCAATTATGTTTTAAACCAAATATAATTTTTTGGATCCATTTTATTAACCCAGTTACTTATTTAGAAACTCCTTTTTAGAAAATAAAATGGCCAAATCTCACAAGCCGTGGTCCGCTATTACTTGTTTACTTATCAATTGAGCATCCCAAAAAATAGTTAAATAAATTTAGATACCGATTGCAATTACATATGAACAAAACATATATTGAGCAGCCGTAATAGTGAACTGATAACTCATGAAGATAAAGATAAAAATCATAGTAATATATAACTATTATGGTATATTATTGTAACATTATAATTTTGATACGTTTATTGCTAAAACGTTTGTTTTCGTTTAAAAAATCAGTTTATACAATTTATGTCGCCGGGGTCCAGGTTAGGATCCAGAGACCTACTCATTCTGAGCATTAAAATCTTCAAACTCTGTAACCATTGATAAAGAAAAGCATACCAGCAACAACCTTATGTAACACATAATTTCTTTTACTTAAAAGGACTAAACCTATGAAACATAATATTTCTAAACAAAATCTCACGGGTTTTTCAAGTGAGTGAAAGGGAACCGCCGGTATTTTCATGTTCACGTGGTCCAACAAATTATATTTGTCTACAGGTGAAAAAACCAAGGTGGAATAAAATATTGTATCGCTTTTTGTGACGTTATCTAAAAGAACAAAATGGCATACAACACCTTCAAGTTTGCATTGATTTTCATCAAGTCCCTTAAAAATAGCCTATTGAACCTTCTTATGCCATAATAATCATGTAAGTTCTTCGTATCAGATAGATAAATGCCAAGTTTAGAAGACCCTTGCGTTAGTTATATTGTAAACTCTATAACTAATTGCAATTAAAACTAAAGAAAATGATTCAGGAAAAGAATTAGCTAGTTAGTTATGCATACTAAGTTTTTAAAATCAACTTACTAATCCTTTAAAATCAACTTATTAATTTTTTTCGAAACATATTTATTAACTTATTGATTTTTTAAAAGTTAATAAGTTAGAAGTTAATTAAAAAGTAAGTTTCCTAAACATGGCCTTGAGTTTATATGAAGCATATTTTAAAATATATTCAATAAAAAAGTAAGTAGTAAACTATTTTTAGAATCAACTGGATAGTTATATCAAACGGGCAAGGTTGTTAAATGTTTTCCTGTGATAATTAAATAAATTAACTATTTGGTGAAAATGCAGAGTTAAAACTATTATAAAAAGTCATTTATAAGACTTACTTTATTTTATTACAAATTTTTACTCTAAAAGATACAAACGATTTTAAGAGTTTGAAGTTATGTTTGCTTTCCTGTTTGAAAAAAAATATATAAAATCAAATGATGATGAAAGTTTTATAAGGTGACTTTATGTGAAATTTATAATTTTGCTTAAATATAATAGTAGTATGTATTGATGGTTTAAATTTATTTTAAGAGCTAAAAGGCCTAAGATAAAATATACATGAGTTAGAAGTGATACTTTTGTTTTTATACTTAAAAAACGTTCAAACTTATATTGTTTATATCATCATATTAACAATCCAAATGTCTTTTGCTACTTACAAAACCAAAAGATCGACTATCTTTTAAATTAAAAAAGGAATGTTCGAAGCACATAGAGTCAGACTATTTACAAAATAGTTTACATTATAAATTCTTGAAATAAATAACATCTAATTCTTTGTTATGATAAATTACTTAACTTCCATCAAAATCCTAAATTTAGAAATATAGATTCTTTAGGGTCCTTTACGAACTTAAATATAACTTAAGGGTCCTTATTTAAAGTTACAAATAATTGGAACACCATGCTATGTCTTCCCTTATCCTTAATTTTACGATTTTACCAAAATAAAAAAAAAGAACCCCTCGTGTTATGTTGATGACATGGACCTCTTACAACATGACACGTGTCCATTCAGGCTTTGAAACGTGTGCTCGTCATCTCCATCCACAATGTTAATGTGAACACTGATCCTAGTCTCGAAGATACCTTTTGATAATGTTATATTTTTGTTTCCTCAATCCGAATTAAACCAATAATATAACTTATAAAGTTTAGAAAAATCGTATATGATGCTTAATATAACTTTCGTTGAATTGCTTAAGGAGGGTTCTAGTATATACCATGTATTTGTCACACTAGTCATTTCAATATTCATAGCAATTTTATTTCTGTGATTTAACTTAAAAGTTCATTTTAGCCACACAAATAGACAATTTTGTATTGGTTTGGCATTCAAATGACACTTGATGTGTTAATAATACGTAGATGTTGTGTGTATGATTTGTTCATTGTAAAAGTCAACTTGATTTGTACACTTTGAAATGTAAAATGAAACGAAAAAGTGACCCAGACCTCGAATTTGAGTGAAACTAGATATTAAGCTCGCATGATGTGACGTGTTTTTGAACTTTTTTATGAGTGTTATTTCGGTGACATTAACGTGATTAAATACATAAAAAGAGAATGAAGTAATGGCGGTTCTTTATGGATAAAAATGGGTAGACTAGCATGTTGCAACATAAACACTGAACGGCAAAATCACTAAAAAGATTAATTTTAAAAATATATGTATACAAAAGTAAAAAAAATAAAACAAAAAAAACCAAAAAGTGCCGACTTTAGAATTGAAACCCGTTCAAAGCCTAGAGAACTAACCACTCCCACCGCCACCAACTAGGGCTGTTCATGAGCCGAGCCGAGCCGAGCCAGGATAAGCTAGGACTCGACTCGAATTATAAACCGAGCCAGCTCGGCTTGGCTCAGATTTACAACCGAGCTAAAAGTTGAGCTCGAACTTGGCTTGGTTTTAACCGAGCTAGCTCGGCTCGGTTTTATTTGGCTCGGTTTTAGAAAAAGAATTTAATACACATCTCTCAAAGTTCAATAGTCCAAATATCAATGCATAGTTCAAAAAACATATTAAAAATCAGTTTAATATCTTAGATTACAAGGTCTAGTCAAATTCAACCATATACAAAATAGGTTGACAAGCCCAAAACAATTAACATTATATAAATATTATATATATATATATATATATATATATATATAT
>BJCM01066534.1:0-10873 GCA_018326385.1 Flaveria bidentis | reverse complement strand
TGTAGGATGTAGTATAAGTATTCTCTTGTTCTTGTAACTTAGGATATGCTTTGTAACACTTGTAATAGAACCTGAGAAAGCAATATACTGCAATCTTGAAAACCCATTTCCTTGTGTTGTATTCTTTGGTTCTGTCTCATATAATTACTTGTGTTCTTAGTGTCATATGTTGTGGTTAATCCAGTTCACTGTTTGATTAACTTTGAGTCACTCTTCTCTTTGTGTTGTTGTGTTGTAATTTGCAAAGCCTTCAACAGTCCTGCACTTTTGTTCCCCATGCTTAATCGAGCATCAACATGTATTTACTTACTTGATTAAGACCAAGTTGTAGTGTTTTAGCCTCGGTTTGACTTCGGTTAACTTGCAATGAGCGAAGGTCTTGGTTTTGATGTTTTTGTTGTATTTTCAAGCAATTGAATGTATAATGAGTTTAAAGGGGTCGAATGTGGTGATTCCCCTCTGTTAAATAGGTTCAATTTAGTCGATTCAATCCCGAACGGGTTTCGTCTTAGCTTTGTTTGCTTCGGTTATGATTCAGTAATTAATTGGTTGTTAATCTCATATTAAACTACACATTTAGTTTCGTAGTGATTAGATGTACTTTTCTAATCGTTCAAACGGTTAAATTCATCGAAATTCAGGTGAATTCGATTGATATGTTTCGGTTTTGAGGGACTTCTTAATGGAACTATCATTTCGATCCAATTAATAGGCGGTTACGAGTTCGAATCGGGTTCACGTTTGTACAAAAGGGTTTAATTGGTTGAAATCGGTCATTTATTGGGTATTTGGCACCTCACCAGACTTAGGCTGGTGAGTGGCCGGAGTTGGCCGGAATTACGGGAGGGGAAAGAAAGGGGTTTTGGTTAATTACAGCTTTGGTCCCTGTAGTTTTGATTTTTGTTATTTTATGTTAAAAACTTTCTTTTAAAGTTTTAAAGTTAACAAAACAACTCCCTTGACATAAATAAACTCTAATCGTTTTTCTTTATTTTAAGTTAGATAACTTTTTTAAATCATTAATATTATTGTTATTATTATTATTATTATTAACATTAGTATTATTATTATTATTTTTATGATTATGATCATTACTATTATTATTAGTATTATCATTAATATTGTTGTAATAATATTTTTATTACTAACTTTTATGTTTAATTCCATAATTTAACTATTAACCTTCAAAAAGAATTAAAGGAAACTAGTAATTAAGTATAAGCAATCCTATAAGTTTCATATTTGACAACTTTTGTCCTTACAATGATAAATGACATTAACTTTTAATTAACGTAAAAATACAGGATGTTACAGTCTCCCCAACTTATAAGAATTTTGTCGCGAAATTAAGAATGAAACTATACGAATAAAAACGAGTATTTCTTCTTCATGTGCTCCTCACGGTCCCAAGTAAACTCAGCTCCACGCTTATTCTCCCAACAAACCTTAATAATTGGGGTAGTTGTGGTTCTAGTCTTCTTCATAATGCGATCCATGATCTCAACAGGTTTCTCAATAAATTACAATGACACGTCGATCTGGATGTCTTCCAACAAAACATGCAGACTTTCGTCAGCCAAGCACTTTATCAAATTTGAGACGTGGAACACAGGATAAACTCCACTAAGATTGGAAGGTAGTTCCAGATTATAAGCCACCTTCCCAATCCTTTTCATGATCTTGAAAGATCCTACAAATCTTGGACCCAGTTTACCCTTCTTTCCAAAGCGAACAACACCTTTTCACGGTGAAACCTTAAGAAGAACCATATCCCCAACTTGGAACTCCAATGGCTTGTGTCGCTTATCGGCATAGCTCTTTTGTTGACTTCTTGCCACTTCCAGGTTCTTTCGGATTACAAAGACTTTATCGGTCGTTTCTTGTATAAGTTCAGGACCAGTGTTGAAATGTTCAACAATGTCGGTCCAGCAGATCGGTGAACGACATTTACGACCATAAAGTGCTTCGAATAGTGACATCTTGATACTCGAGTGGTAACTATTGTTATACGAAAAATCCGCGAGTGGTAAATGCGTATCCTAGTCACCACCAAAGTCAAGGACACAAAGGCGTGGCAAGTCCTCCAAGGTTTGGATGGTTCGCTCGGTTTGACCATCAGTTTAAGGATGGTAAGCCGTGCTTAGATCCAATTGAGTACCCAAGAGTTCTTGCATAGATGACCAAAAGTGTGAAGTGAAACGAACGTCTCGGTCGGATATGATGTGCAGAGGTACCCCATGACGACTTACAATTTCATCAATGTATATACGAGCCAACCTTGATGTCTTGTAAGTGTCACGTATGGGTATAAAATGTGTTGACTTGGTCAATCGGTCGACGATCACCCATATGTTATCATGTCCACGGGAGGTTCGGGGTAGCTTAGTTATGAAGTCCATGGATATGTGTTCCCACTTCCACATAGGAATCTCGGGTTGCTCAAGTAATCCACTTGGACGTTGATGTTCGGCTTTAACCTTCGTACACGTGAGGCACTTAGCTACATAAGTCGCTATGTCTTTCTTCATTCCAGGCCACCAATATTGACCACACATGTCCAAGTACATCTTATCGGAGCTAGGATGAATAGAATAACAAGTGTGATGAGCTTCATTCATGATAAAGGTACGAAGATTATCACAATTTGGACCCCAAATTCAATTCGCGAAATACATCAACCCATTAGGTTTCGTTTCCAGTTGAGTTAAAAGGTTATGCTCTGGTTCAATCTTCATTCTTCCTTCTTGTTGAACCACTTGTTGAGCCTCTAGGATACTAGACTCGATGTCACTATCTATTCTCAAGTTTTGTAGCAGTATGATAGTCTCGTTGACATCTAGTCAGATCTCAGTATCGAACTCTCCCAAAGTGTCAAACCATTGACATCGATCATGAATTTATTGGAATGAGACAGTCTTGTTATGAACCTTTCGACTTAGTGCATCGGCCACAACATTGGCTTTACTAGGATGGTAACGAATCTCACAATCGTAGTCATTAATCAACTCCACCCAACGACGTTGTCTCATATTGAGATCTTTTTTATTAAAAACGTGTTGAAGGATTTTGTGATCGGTGTAAACAATGCATTGTATACCATACAGGTAGTGTCTCCAAATCTTCAAAGCAAAAACAACAACACCAAGCTCGAGATCGTGTGCTGTGTATATCACCTCGTGGACCTTCAATTGTCTCGATGCATAAGCTATGACATTTTCTCGTTGCATGAGAACACAACCAAGGCCTTGTTTAGATGCATCACAATACACGATGAAATCGTCGTTTCCATCGGGTAGGGTCAAGATAGGAGCATTGCATAACTTGTGCTTTAACCCTTCAAAAGCTTCTTCTTTCTCGGACCCCCACTCGAATGGTTTTTCTTTTATGTCAAAGAAGTGAATGGCTTCGCGATCCTCGAAAAGTTTCCAATGAATCGCCGGTAATAACCAGCAAGACCAAGGAAAGAACAAACTTCGGCTGGAGTTGTGGGAACACACCAATTCGTCACAGCTTCCACCTTCGCAGGGTCAACGTGAATTCCTTGGCTATTCACCACGTGTCCTAGAAATTGAACTTCATCGAGCCAAAATTCACATTTCGAGAATTTCGCGTACAATTGTTCTTTCTTCAACAACACAAGATTTAGGTTAATAAGATTAACGATTTCACATGAACTAGGGTATTAGAATTCGGGAGTTTTTATAAATAAAATTAGTGAACTCTTATTTATATTTTGTTCGATAAAAAAGTACTATTTATAAGATTTTAAAGGAATTAAATCCTTTGTAAATAACATGTGTATTTAGTTATAAAACATATTTGAATACTATAATTATCATTATAAATCTCTAATCAAGGAAAACATAAGGTCTAATAATAAATTAATAATTTAAATTATCATATAAATCTATTTTTTTATAAAAATATTTAGTTTAAGCATTTGTAAATAATTTTTATAATAAAATATTAAAAATGTTTATCAAGAATTAATTTACAGAAAAGGTTTAGATGATTTTAAAAATATTAGAAGTTTGTGAAAGTTATTTTTATATTTAATATAATTTTTCTATAATTAATTTAAGGTTAAAAAGCCCTTAAAAACATAGTATATCTACTCGTGATTTAAATATAAGAGGAGTCACGCAAAGCTTACTGTTGGAGAGCTCCTAAAGATTGAACAAGCCAAGGAGCAATGGGAAAGACAATAGGCCAAATCAAAGAAAGTTGCTTAGAAATCCTCCTATCTACTGACTAGGCCTCCAACATCCCTTAACTCTGCAGCAACAACCTCTGATGACAAGCATCCAACCTCTTTAATCTTTGCAAAGAAGATAAAAGCTCAAAAGAAAGTTATAAAAGCAAGGATTATTGATTCAGAAGTATAGGAGAAGATACTTAAAGGAACCAAAGTTGTCAAAGAGAAAATAAAAAATCATTTGAAGCTCCTCCCTTTGTTTTGCCCCATGTTGCCTTCCTCAAGTTGCCCCCACCCAACAGAACTATAGTCAATCCTTCTGTTCACATCAAACAAAAGACATGTGTTGTCTGTTAGGTATGTTTCTCAAATGAAGAAATTTGTTGTTAAGAGGGTTAATGGAGAGATCATTTACTATGACCATGAGAATGAAGTGCTTGATCTGCACCTTGATATTCTAGAGCAAGTTGCTAAGTACTTTAGCATTTTTGGATATAAGAATGACAAGTTCAAAATGTTGATGCATAAAGTACAAACCTTAGTCAAGCTTGATGCTGATGAAGAGGTTCCCGAAACTCCTTTATCAGCACATGATCCCATAGTGTAGTGAGAATATGATCAGTGAAAGAATACATACTTTATAACCAGATCATTAGCTAGAAGAGTAGGCTACTTAAGAAACCAACTAGTTTGCTTCAACCGGTTTGAGATAGCTGACTTAACCAGGCTAAGACCAAGAAACCCAAGAAATGATTATGAGGCAAGGGAAATAGAAAAGGCTTTAATGAGGATATACAACTCCCACCTAGAAATATCAAGGCAGGCTTTAGAACAAAGAAAGAAGTATATAGAATATGAAGGTACCGAAACCACTCCATCTGCCAAACCCATTAGCTAGCCAAAATCACATCCTCATACTTCACCATCTACTCAAGCCACTGAGCATGGTTCTCCACAAGTCCAACAAGCTTCTAAAACATCCACATACCCTACCAAAAGCCTATCTGAAGAGTCAAAAGATGAAATGATCATCACCGATGTTGTCGATAGAAATAACATAGGTTCGAACATCAAGAAGAAGAAGAAAATCTCTTAGAATATGAGAAAGATGAAGACTCAAAGAATGATGATACAATCATCACTTAGGATTATGGTTTTAAAACTGAGAAGTTTTACATTGAAAGAAAGAATTAGTCAAAATCCTTCTTCTTATCTAAATTAGATGTTTAAAAGCTCAACCTTAGAGAAGAATTTTTGCATGTAACTCCACTAAGCAATCATGACCTAATCACTTATTGGAGTTATAATTCCTCAACCAACACCTTCAATCGACCCTATGCTGGTGTCGACAAATTTGAATTTAACTCTAGACAACCCCTCAAGTGATAGAACACTTGAAGGGTAAATACAGTGTTTGGTAGCATCATCCTAGGGGAATTTGCTGAATCTTAAAGGATAAAACTATTAAAAATTCAAAATTTCAGTATTGGCCCTTAACTGCTGAATCTGGCCAAGTGTTGAATCCACTGCCAAAGTGCATATGTTGAATGACTATTGATCAGTATGTGCCAAACAACTGCTGAACTACATAGGATGACTACTGATCAGCATATGTTGATCAACTACCGATCAGCAGTGAACAACATGAGTTGCTAATCGACTGCTACTTAGAATAACTTTGTGTGTGCTTACGGCTATTTTGTTTCACCTTTAGGAGACAACATAGTACTGAAGCGGCTAACTTTAAGACACAGATTACATGTTCTACTATAGTATCTTAACATAGAATAGGTTATTATTATTGTTTAGTATAAAAGTCCTCACACTTGTATAGGAGGGGCAAGCTTTTCATGTCATTTGATTGTATTTTTCGAATTGTAACTTTTGTACAAATCAAATTAAATCAAGTGAATACTTTAAAAGAATAACTTATGCATTTATACTTCTTAAAGTATTTGTGTTATGATAGTAAGTAACTAACTTAGATTCTGCATTCATTAGTTATTGATCTTAGAAAAAGTTCTTGTTTGTTAAAACCAACCCAATCCAACAATTAAAAAATGCAATAATAGGATTGCAAGTGAGCCAAACATTTATCCTCATAACTAAACAAGAGTGAGACATTTATACTATGAACGCTAAATACTAGAACAAATCTTGACGATCTATTCTAGGTTCACAATCAATGGCATGTAATAGCCATTGATCTATACCTTATGGCATATCATGAATATATAATATAAGCGGCTATAATACAATATACAAAATTTACTAGAATCAACACGGAAGCAAATTGGCAGTTAAAGTGTGATGGTATCACCAATACTATTCAACACTGACATCTTTGTCTATAAAAGCAATCAATCAACACATTTATAGATATTGAGTAGATAGGCATAGTATTGGTTTATAGTAGTTTAGAAGATAAATCATCAAATGTAGTCTTTAGCAGGTAGACTTCTCTTTAATACTTTGACTTGATCGATAGATGCTATCAACACTTAGTTTTCAGGTAGCTTCATTGTAGCTTCATGAGTTCTATATCCTAACACTTCTTTAACATGGTGTTTACTTATATGTGTTTTGTTAGTGCATTATGTTATGTGTTAGGCTCATAATAAGTCTTAAGGACTATGCATATTAAAACAATATGAATTTATGAGAACATTAACATGAAAATCTATATTTTAAAATGTCATTATTTACCGAACTATATTTTTCATGTAATGTATATCTATTTCTTCCACATGTTGCCTTTTTTTTCAAACATATTTGGTAATTTTTGTAATCCGTTTTCAAGTGCATACTTAATCAAGATTAATGCATAATTCGTATAAAGAAAACATGTTATATCCATGTTAAATGTGAAGCTGACTAATTAAAGAGGATACCTAACCAATAATTGTATTGAATAAGGTTATATAGGTTCTTGCCTATATGAGTTTTGTTGATGCACTATGTTATATGTGTAGGTTTGCAATTATATGTTTAATATTTTACATTGCAATTGATTACTAATTTAAGACTATGCAGATTAGACCGATATGAATCGGATGAAATCATAAAGAGTCGTATCTATATATATTTCACTAAAATGTATTATCTTATTGCATATATATATATTCAAATATAAACGTAATCAATCCTTTAAAAGTGTGGTGAGTAGGGTTTGTTATATGTTATATTTTGGTGTTTAGTTTTGAATTGCCAATAAACCCTAAATCAACTGGTTTGGAAAAAAGCAACTTCATAACCTTTTAATAAATAACTCATAAGTTTAAGTCTCATTTGATTTAATATGATTAAGGTGGATCAAGGGTTATACCATAGTTTGCCTTTAACTGGTAGGTTTCTCCTATAATGGTGGGCGGGTGTTGTCATCAGCACTCTTTGTGTTGTTCGTAGGGCATGGATAGCCTTCTCCAAGCGGGTTACTTAGTTGGCCTAACTTATAGTAATACAAGAGTTTGGAATTTGCATTTGCAATCTAATTTCTATGTGTTAGGTAATTGATCTTGAGGTGTATGTTTTAAAAGGTGGCATGCTTTTAAGTTTTAACTACGGTGTTCTTGACTTTTAGATTTAGATTACATGCGTATTTTATGTACGGATTTTTTTCATTTACTTTTATCCTTTTCATCTCTTCTCTTGCCTCTAATGACTTTTAGATTTAGATTACATGCGTATTTCAGATTAAATGCTTTGGTGTATGACTGATTGTTCAATTATGCCTCTAATGATTCTCTTTTAATTAATATTTACATTTTTGCCTTTGCTTTGCTTTGGTTCTCTCTTTAGATAGAACACACAACAAAAAGATATATATAGTTTTGATGAATTTTTGTATTTAAGGACTTTTGGTTTTTGGTTTTTGGAATGTTACATCGGGTTGATATAACCTATTTATAGCAAATAGGTTACAAATTCTCTGTTGTTGGACTTCTTTATAACAATATGGGTCGCATGGTCTTTGTGATGAAAAAAGAGAAGGCTACTTTGGAGTCTTATGTGGATATCGATGGTCGATGGCCTGGATGCCCATATATAAGACATTAAGGAGACAGTTGAGCTCCCTTTAACTCATTCTAAATTATATGAAGTTATAGGTATCAAACTCTAGAGGGAGTTATACTTTAGAAAGAAAACAAACACGACATTGCTTGTCAAGGTGTAGTTTTTGAACTACTTTTCATGTTAAAAAGTAAGCAAACCTTTGAATAAAATCATCTTTTTGTTTTTATTTGAACTTTCGAACTACTATAAAAAAGGTGTACTTTTTGAACTTCTATAAGAAAAACAAGGCTAAACTAGGATTCTTGGTGGTGGTGAACTTGAAATGCAAAAGACACTGTTGAAAGATGGAAACATATATGAAGTTAATAACAATCTAACTCCTCGACTTGAAGTAACACCCAACTCATCAAAGGTTCTCAATCTCAGCAGAAACAACCCACCCACTTAATCACTGGTTGCTACAAAACCAACATGTTCTGTTTGAATCTGGCTCGCCTTTTCACTATGACATAACTACTTGAGGTTTTGGTTTTGCGTACCCAAGAAATATTAGCTTTTGTATCAGCTTCTTTTCCACGTGTGCCTAAAACACGAAGTTACTGACACCTGGTTATAAGATCAACCATAAAGAAGATCCAGAGTGGTAGGAACTTCTGCACGTGATTGTGAGTGCGCGTGCATGTGCATGAGTGTGTGTGTGTGTGTGTGTGTGTGTGTGTGTGAGAGAGAGAGAGAGAGAGAGAGAGTGTGTGTGTGTGTGTGAGAGAGAGAGAGAGAGAGAGAGAGGGAATGTGAGAGAAAGAGAGAGAGAGAGAGAGAGAGAGAGAGAGAGAGAGAGAGAGACCTACCTCAAGCATGGGACTATCTTTGGGAATATTACATGCTAACGTTACAGGGACACCGGTCTTCAGAACTACAGGGAAGAGTGCAAGTTAGCTCGTTGACAAAGAGCAAAAACTTCAAACGATTTTAAATTCATACAACTCAGTACCTATTCGACGAGCAATACCAGATCCCGTATTATCAGAGGTTCCACCGAGCAAGGAGGTCACACTGACTGTGTTATTCTGGAAAAAACATCCAAGTTAGAATATAAGATACCTTTACACAGGGATGAGTTTAAAGAAGAATCATTAAACGGTTAGAAATCAGAATTTTATAGCCTTTGATCATGAAGCAGGCAAAAGGATGACAGCGGGAGGTATCACTCATCCATTCAGATACAACCCAAGGACCAGAAATGATTGCTTTGGTTCCTAATTATTTAATGTCTCCCTCCCATTTGATCATAGTTATAGATTTAGTGACCATACTTATGCATATTTTTACAATATTATTGTTAAAAATGACATCCATCTTTCAGTTTACAAGCTATGTATGTACACCTGTCACATGGAGATTATAATGTTTATAAAAGCCTGACTTGAAAGGCATAATGTAAAACATCATAAGGAAAACTTACTGGTCGTGTGGGTGCAGCAGCATATAAGCATCCATATCTAGCAGTGTGACAACCAATCCATGCATATATCTAGAACAAAGACTGAACTCCTTACGAACACCGAATTATATAAGAATAAACACGAACTTAAATCAAATATCAGACGAAAAGTGGTAAAATTATTAAATTTAAACCTGTTTAGGGAAAGAAATGATTTGAAAATGAATGGGAATGTCATTAAATATGTCAGAGAAACATGTTATCTTGGTACTAGCTGCTTCTTTAATCCCCAAATTCTGAACTTCATGAGCTAAATCATCAGCAGAACTTAATTCTATGGTTGATGTATGCAGGTCAGAATCCATTGCGGAGGTTAGAACAACTAGGATTTTTCACACTAGAGAAAAAAAAATTCGTCACTTGTATATGTAAGTTTTACCCAGGTTGATTAATTTCATATATCCCTACAAACTTACAAAATATCAAATATATCAAAAATAAAATTCTAATATCATATGCATCCTTACAAAAGATAACAAATATCATATATATCCTACAAAACAACAAAACATTTTAAATGTCATATATCAAACCAATTTCGGAATGTTGTATATATTGATAAAATAATCAAAATATCATATATATATATACGTAGACACGTATACGTATAGATACGTAGACGCGTATACGTATAGATACGTATACGCGTATACGCGTATACGGGGATACGCGTATACGGGGATACGCGTATACGGGGATACGCGTATACGGGGATACGCGTATACGGGGATACGCGTATACGTGGATACGCGTATACGTGGATACGCGTATACGTGGATACGCGTATACGTGGATACGTGGATACGGGTATACGTGGATACGGGTATACGTGCACGTGCACGTGCACGTGCACGTGTACGTGCACGTGCACGTGTACGTGTACGTGCACGTGTACGTGTACGTGCACGTACGTACACGTGCACGTATGTGTACGTACACGTGCACGTATACGTATACGTATGCGTATGTATCTCTAGATATACGTATGTATCTCTAGATATACGTACGTATGTAGGTATACGTACGTATGTAGGTATACCGTATACGTACGTATGTAGGTATACGTACGTATGTATGTATACGTACGTATGTATGTATACGTACGTATGTATGTATACGTACGTATGTATGTATACGTACGTATGTATGTATACGTACGTATG
>BJCM01066533.1:3968-15630 GCA_018326385.1 Flaveria bidentis | reverse complement strand
TAGCAAATATTAAATCAATGCTTTCTCTAAATTTGTTACATGCATTACAAGCATGATTTTCAAAGAGTTGGTCTTTGGTACATACCTGTGAAGATTCTGATGAATCAGCCATCAGGGCAGGGTTTGACTCTTCAGATGTTGGAGATTCTAAACATGTCTTTTGGAGAACTTCTTCATTCAGGTGATTGACCATATTTGCAGTATCTTCATTATCTGACATCACTAGTTCAACTGCGATTTCACCTTCACTTGTAGTGTCATCATACAAACCCTCGACATTGCCAATGTTTGATTCACCTGGAGACACAAACTGAAGGTCATATCCTGTCCTTCGTCACCTTGAGTAGTCAAGGCCTTTGTCTCTTTGTTAGACGAGGTAGCTCTACTTGTCGGTTTGTCTTGACGGTTAAAATACAAGAATGGATTCCCGTTACCTGTCTTCTTAGGCTTTACACATTCACGTTTGAAATGCCCTTTTTCTCCACAGTTAAAGCAGGTAACTTTGGTTTTGTTGAAACCAAAGGTTGTATCCTTGGCGGTTATCAAGTTTTGTCCTGTCTTCTTCATAAACTTTTTCGCTCTCCTGACAGCACTTGCCAAAGCCCACATAATGTCCATTCTTTCTAGTTCATTCTCATCCACCTGCTCGTAATCCTCATCTTCCAAATGTAAATTTCCGATCTTTACTGCAACTAGACCATCATAAGAATGAAAAACCGCTGCTAGAAGGTCCATATGCTCCTTTGCAACCTCCATTGTAATATACCCAAGATTCTCGGTCTTCAACTTCGTAGCATTTGCTTCAGGTGTGATATATTGAGTACTAGATGACCCTAACATTTTAGATCCTGAAGCTGTAGGTTGAGAAGGAGTGGTTGAACTAAACACAAATGATGTTTGAAGATGTGCTCCTGAACTGGTTGAACTGTAAGAGGATTTATAAAGTGAAGGATTTTGATCATAGGATCCTTTTTGTGACATGTACTTAATCCTCAATTCCTCCTCCCTTAATTTGAGGATGAAGTCGTTTATGTTTAATTTTGAAAGTATATTGTTCTGTCTCAAATTAGACACAAACGAGTCCCACTTCTCTGGCAGACCATCGAAAAAGCTTGAGACCTTATCTTCCATTGACGTTGTGACCCCATGAGTGTGCAGTTCACTCATTAGATGGTAGAACCTGTCTATGACATCATCCAAGCTTTCTTTACCCATCGAAGAGAAGTTATCAAACTCTTTCTTCAAAGCATTTGCCTTTAGAGCATTCAACGATGCATTCCTGTCGTATCGTTTCTCCAAAGCTTCCCATAACTTCTTTGCCTGTTTGTTCGGAGAAAACTGATGGAATATATCCTTTGGTATTGACTGAGTCAACAAGGCATCCACCTTCTTTTCTGCATTATACTTTGCTTTCTGGCTGTTAGTCATCATACCAAGGTTAATTTAACACTATCAGCACCAACCGGCATACTATAACCCGTCTAAATAGATTCCCAAAGGTTGGGATCAACTCCATTAAGATAGATCTGGAATCGTTGCTTCCATTGTGGGTAATCATCTAATGTTATAAGTTTAGGGGGCTTATTGTGATTCACAATATCATTTTTAGAAGCAAAAGATTCTAGATACGAGACTTCTTCTCGTGCGAATGGAGAAGTGCGAATTACTGATCTTCCATTTCTATAAACTTTGAACTTCAACCAAAGACTTATTCACTCGTGCGAATGGAGAAGTGCGAATGGGCCAATCGTGCGATTAAACAAATGCGGATGGGTCAATCGTGCGATTACACAAATGCGGATGAACAACCGTGTGATTGGACAAATGCGGATGGAGAATGCGAATGGGGTGGTTCAGTCTTACGAATGGATGGGCAACTGATTTCAATCGTGCTTGTGTGATGTGCGATTGAGTTTGGTCGTGCGATTGAGCCAATCGTGTGACTGAAGGATGCTGTTTTTGCAAAATCGAAAGTTTTTGACACGTTGATGCAAAAACGCGATTTTTCAAGAACCAAAACTGTCGTATGCCGAAAAACTTAAACTTTTAGACCTGGAGACGTCGAAAACACTATTTTACTCAAAAAAGGTGACACTTTTGAATGAAAGACATGATTTTTACACTGAAACTAATCAGATCACACGCAAAATCAAGAGCCAAAGCTCTGATACCACTTGTTAGGGACCATGTATGTACGAAATACTAACTGATTATGTGTGTATACCTAATCAAATAGTGTGGAATCCTATTTGATTGGAAATCCAATCTGTGAGATTGCAGTTTCGATCAATCTAACGATTAATGAAACGTTAAGAACGAGTAGAACACGATCAACTGCGAATTATGAAGTCGGAACAGGTTCTCTGGAGTCTCTGGACGGCTAGGGTATGTATGTGAGTTGAAATTCTTGTAGTGTTTTCTTTTTCCACGAATTAGGTGGTATTTATAGGTTAGGGTTAGTCAATCGTACGACTGAATCATACGGTTGATCCATACGCACGACTGAGCCAATCTTATGTCACAATCATGCGACTGAATCATTCTCCTGGTTCAGTCGTGCGACTCGTCCATTAGCATGAAGTATTCATGCGTATGGTCCATTAGCATGGTCCATTCGCATGAAGACTTCATACGATTAAGTTTGAACACGTTTCTCAATCATTATTGACTAAGAACTATGTAAACACCCACAAACCTATATAGTTAGTCCAATATGCTTTACATAATAAACAATGAAACATTAAACATTATAAGCATCAATCACATATTCCATTTCATTTAACTCATTCATTACATATAAGTAAGACATGACAAACATTTTACATTAAGCTCCTAAACTAGGTACATATGTATCAACAATAGTGTTGACTTTAGGCACTATGTATTGGGTCCTCGATGACCCTGAAGTTTTTTGTCCTGAAGTCGTGGTTTGGGAAGGAGCGGATGAACTAGACACAAAAGCTGTTTATAGAGGTGCTCCTGAAACAGCTAGAGACAAAACTGTGTTGTAGAGTGAAGAATTCTGAACGTAGGATCCTTTCTTTGACTTGTACTTCATTCTCAGTTCCCCCTCTCTTAACTTCAAGATGAAGTCATTTATGTCCAATTATGCAAGAATTTCGTTCTGTCTGAGGTTGGACACAAATGAATCCCATTTATCCAGCAACACATCAGCAAAACTTGAAACTTTATCTTCCATTGATGTAATTACACCATGAGTGTGCAACTCACTCATCAGATTATATAATCTATCAATTATGTCATCCAGGCTCTCATTCCTTATTGAGGAGAATTGTCAAACTCCTTCTTGAGAGCCTTAGCCTTCAGAGCCTTTAACGTTGCATTTCTATCATATCACTTCTCTAAAGCCTCCCATAGCTTTTTTGCATGTTTGTTCTCAGAAACCTGATGAAAATGTCTTTCATTATTGACTGAGTCAACAGGACATAAACTATCATCTCAGCATTGAAGAGTATCTTTTGTGCTTCATTCATTTCTCCTAAAGTTAACTTGACTCCATTAGCACTAACTGGCACCGTGTAACCGGTCTCAATGGATGTCCAAAAATTGGGATCAACTCTATTTAAGTAAATCTCAAACCGTTGTTTCCATTGTGGATAGTCATCTAACGTTATAAGCTTCGGCGGTTTATTATGGCTTCTTATCTCATTTTCCAGAAACAGAAGGTTCTGGATGCGTGAGTCCTTCCCGGCAGTAAACGCAGCAAACTGATCTTCCTTTTCTATGAACTTGGTGCTTGCAGAAGAGGACAATTTCAATCGTACGAATGAACTATGGGTATGGTTCACTAGTGCGAATGAATGGCGCGAATGGATTCAATCATGCGATTGGATTCAGTCATGCGTATGAATAAAAAGGATGACTCTTTTGAATAAAAACGTTAATTTTAACACCAAAACTAATTGAATCACACGCAAAATCAAGGGCCAAGGCTCTGATAACACTTGTCACAACCATGTACGTACAAAATACTAACTAATAATGCGTGAAACTAGATCAAATAGTGTGGATCGATATAAGAATAAACTAAACGTTAAGAATGAGTAGGAATCAATCAAGAAAGGACTTCTAAGTTGGATTGGCTTTCTTGGACGTTCTGCATGGCTAGGGTTCGTGTATTCGAAGTGTTATCGAATTGTTCTGAATTCTTATGTTTTTCCATGAATTAAGTGGTATTTATAGGTTTGTAGTTGTCATTCGTACGACTGAACCATTAAAATGGTTTAGTCTTGCGACTGAATCATGCGATTGAGTCATATACACGACTGAAGGTTCAGTCGTGCGATTGAGTCAATCTTATATCTCAATCATATGACTGATCTAGTCTCCTGGTTCAGTCGTGCGACTCGTCCATAAGTATGATGTATTCATGTGTATGGTCCATTAGCATGAAGACACATTCGACTAGGTTGAACACATTTCTCAATCATTATTGACTAAGAACTATGTACAATAACTTCAAACCTATATAATAAGTTCATAGATATGAATTTTACTCAACGAAATTATAATAGGAAATAAATAGAGATCAATAAGCATCAACGAAATAAATTATATTTCATTGAATCAATTCATTACATATGTGTAAGACATGAAAGACTTTTACATTAAAGTTCATAAACTAGGAACATGATGCATCTACAATGTTTGTGTGTGTGCTAGATATTAAGAAAATCCCAAGGAATCTCATGTGAATGCTGTCAAAAGGATATTCAGGTATCTTAAGGGCAAGCATGCTCTTGTATTGTGGTATCCAAAGGAAGGAGACTTCAATCTTTATGCCTACACTCACAATGATTACGGGGGATGCAACTTCAATAGGAAATCCACTTGTTGGGGTTGTTAAATTCTTGGTCGCAGGCTGGTCTCCTCGTAGTGCAAGAAGCAGACCAACGTGTCTCTTTCAACAGTAGAAGCTAAGTATATAGTAACATCAGCTTGTTGCTCTTAAGTCCTATAAATTCAAAACCAGATACTTGACTATGGTTTTAACTTCTTGCACACTCCAATTCATATTGGCAATACAACAACAATGTTAACAATTAAAATTTATTACAAAAAGAGGTCATTTTACTGAAGTTTATGTTTTATACAATTGGGAAATGATATAATTACAGTTGTTATATCATTAACAGTGCTTATTTCAAAATTTAAATGACTGACATGACTTACCAGATATGTGGGTAGGCTCAACTTGGAAAGGAAGATACATGATGTGATGAACTAAACTCCGTATTCAATTATGAAGCACTCATCTCAAAGTACCAGTAGGCATTGGCTTGTCCTAGTGTGTAAGGATTCCAATAAGTCTAATGTAGTCAAAACATTCAAAGCATCCAAAGTCTCTCTGCATGCATGCACTAAAGTACTAAAGTAGAAATGCTTCGGAAGTTTTACATCTTACATAAGAAATTTTCTATGTGTAAAATCTTCCAATGCCATGACCAATATCTTCCGAAGCCAGATATGAAGTCTTCCGAAGCTTCAAAGACAAAGTCTTCCGAAGCCAGTTTATGAAGACACATTTCTTCCGAATACTTTTATGTTCATGCTATTATCTGATGTACTTTTCCATAAAGTTGGACCACCTTTCCACTGCAACTCTGTTCGACTCACCAACTTTCACAAGTTGGTGAAAAGGTCCATGCTTTTGTAAACTATACATTGAGGTTTTGAATTTGAGCTTTCTACTTTATTTACTTTAGGATGTGATCTATGGCATGTCATAGTCACAAGTCAAAAGGCTAGCTATAGGATATAGTTGTCTAGTCTACATATGATTTTGTTGTTTGACTCTACATATGATTTTGTTGTCTAGTCTTATGTATCCAACTGGCTTTCAAAGTATGGCTATCTATAGGATATAGTATATGTATGTCATGTACTTGTAACTTTCCATCATTCTTTGTAACACTTTGTAATAGAACTTGAGAAGCATTATACAACATTCTTGAAAACCAAATACTTGTGTTGTTTGCTATCTTGTTTTGTCTCATATTTACTTGTGTTCTTAACATCTCTTACTTTAGTTAAACAGTTCCTTATTTGATATGTTAAGTGTTCTAAATAATTCTCCTCAATTGTGTTGTTGTGTTGTAAAAAGCGCATAACCCCCTTCCAACGATCCTACATTTGGTATTAGTGCCTGAAATGCTCTTGATATAAGATCTTACCATCTTAATCTCCCTCACAAACAAAAAACACTTAATAACTCAAATGGTAGCCATCACTAAGGCTGATATGGAAACTAGAACTATGAAAAAGTCTCCACTGATCACTCCTAAAGACTTTGATACTTGGTGTCAAAGAATGGAAGGCTTTATCAAGTCTCAAGACTCTAGGATATGGGACTCTATTGTTGAAGGACCTTACATACCAAGCACCTCATCTACTACTGGTGCTCGTATAATTCCAAAGGTTGTGGCTGATTTCTCTAATGAAGACATAAAGAGAATAGCGATTGATGAAAAAGCCATGAAAACCCTTCAAACTGCTCTTTCAAACTCCATCTAGAAAGGCTTCAAGAAGTGCAAGACTGCCAAGTAACTATGGGAAGCATTGAAGCTTATGTATGAAAGATCCACTGAAGCTAAGGATAACAAAAAGGATCTCCTCAGACAGCAGTTTGAAAACTTCACCTTTAAAACAGGTGAAACCATGACTCATCAATACTTCAGGCATGTTGGGATTGTGGATACTCTAATGGATATTGGAGTAACTCTTGAGAATAGAGACATTGTGAGGAAGTTCATGTCCTCTCTTCCTAGACAATAGACACATAACTGTGTTGCTATCAAGAGGACCAAGAACCTTAAGACTCTTATTCTCACTGAGTTGTATGGTATTTTTAGTGGATACTAGATGGAGATGAACATGCAAAACATATCTGGTAACTCTATCAATCAAAGGAGTTCAGCCCTTCATGTGACTAAAAGGGATAGCATAGAACCTCAACTTCATCTCATATTCTACCCTAACAACTCACAAACGAGTCCATTCATCACCTTCCCAGAGACTCCAAAAGAAAGCTACAGTTAAGAAAGTCCCTTCCAAGATACAAGTTCTTCTCATGCCTTTGTTTCTACTAATGAATCCACAAGAAACTTTCTCTTCACCCTTGAAGATTTGGACTGTATCCATCCAGATGATCTGGAATATATGGAGATAGTTCAGCAGATGTCTCTTCTCACTCATAGAGCCAAGAAGTTCTACAAAAGGACATGAAGGAAGTTTCCTAGCAATGTTGCCAGTTGAAAGTTTGGTCTAGATAAAAACAAGGTAAAGTGTTATAACTATAAACAAATGGGACACTTTGCTAGAGAGTGCAAGGCACCAAGAACAAATAGTGGCCAGTTTCAAGCCAAACCAAACAACACTAAGAGAGCTCTCTAGAATGAGAATCCAAAGAAGCAAGTTGCATTTGGTTTTGAAGAAGGGGGCTTAGATTGGAGCTTTTAGATGAAAGATGCATCTCCAAATCAAGCACTTATGGCTGACCATGATGAAGCCAAGTTATTGGAACATCTTTGCACTCCTGAATATATTGCTAAAGTTAGTAGATACAGGTCCTACAACTTAGATATGAGATCTGATCTTGAGTCCTTGAATATCTTAAAAAGGTTGAAACTGATTAGAAGTTAAAGATAGAAGACTTAGAGAAAACCATTTCTGTTCTTAAACATGAACACACCAACTATAGGACTCAAATCAAGGATCATAACCAAGTTGACTGAATGTCAGGCTAAGCTTGTGATCAGCAAAGGCAGGGCAGAAAATGTGTTCTTGAAGAAGAGACCTTCAAAAACATGATATCCTCATCCTTGCATGCAAAAAAATTGTTATTAGAATAAGCAGAGACTGGATCTTGCAAGATAGCTCCTCCTCACACGGTGTTGTTTGTAAGATCTCCTAGGTCTGGAACTTGTGAAGATGAGCTTCCTCTTGTAGACCCTTTGACTAAAAAGGATGAAGAGAAGATGATGAAGAATATCTCTAAGAGAATTAAAGAAGAGCATTCTAAGAAGGGTTATCATTCCTTTAAGGACAATAAAGCTTTTGGGATGACTAAGTCCAAGAGAAAGAACTTAATCAGAAAGAGCAAGAGAAAGGCATAGAAGTCTCAAGAGAGCAATTCCACCTTTAGTACTACACATAAAAAAGTCTTTGTTTTTGTAGGATTTGAAGTGGTTAAAGCTAAAGACACAAACTTGAAGTCCAACAACAAGAGTTCTAGTTCATGTCCAAGTCACCCCATCATCATGAAGAAGGCTAATAAGTTGTGCACCACTACTATACAACAAGAACCATCAAGCTCCAAAGGTAGTTTTAACCCCACAAGAATTGCCACATCATCTGAGAAGATGAAGATGGAGAGTGAAAGTGATCAAGTTCAGCCTTGCTCACAAAAGAAGTCTCCTAGAAGGAATAAAATGGACTGTGTTATGTGTGGGAGTACCTCTCACTTTGCTAAGGATTATGTTTACAACCCAAAGAGTACTCTCCACATTACAAAGAAAGAAACTTCTAAGAGTCTGGAGAAGAAGAGGCAAGCTTGAGAAGGAAAATCTCTTTTCTTTGGAAGCTCCAAAATGTAGAAGAAGAAAAGTGGAAACTTTCCTTTGGAAGAAACTTTGATCTTGGAAGAAAGGAATACTTTTGAAGTACTGAAGCCTGCTGCAGTAAAAGCAAGATCTTTCGAAGGCCCAGTCATCAAAACTTCCGAAGTATTGAAGGTAAAGTCTAAGCTTCCAAAGGTGGTGTCGAAGTCAAAGAAAGACCAAGTGGCTGAATGTTCTTCATCAACTTTAGCAAATGATCCCTCCAGCATGAATATAGGATCAATTACTGTTGTATTGTCTTCAACTTCTTTTAATGGGCCCAAAACAATGAGGCTTGAGTTTCCAAATGTAACTAACCATCTCTTTTGTGTAGGAACAGCTTAAGGGAAACAAAAATGTAAAGATCACTGATAGTGGATGTTCTAGGCACATGACAACAAATATGTCACTACTCTTAAAGTTTGAACGAATTGATGGAAGACCAATTGTATTTGGAGGAGATGTTGGGGGTTACATTACAGGAATGAGCAAGGTCAAATGGTAAGCTTAACATTTAGAAGGTAAAATTTATCAAGCAGCTTGTGTACAATCTTCTGAGTGTATGCTAATTTTATGATCACAATCTTAACATGCTCTTTGTTGAGTATGAGTGCATTGTTCTCAAGCCCGGGGTGGTCATTCCTCATGAGCATATTCTTCTCAGAGCCCCTAGGAGATGGAACATGTACAAGATGGACTTTGGCCCTCAGGAGAAGTTCCATGCTTTCTATATAAAGCAAATACTAATGTCTTTCATATGCCATAAAAGAATGTGCCATGTAAACTTTTAGAACATGAATAAACTTATTAAGAATAATTGGTAACTAGAATGCCAAGAAAGAGTTTACAAGTAATGATCATTGTGTGGCATGCCTGAAAGGGAAGCAACACAAAGTATCTCACAAACCAAAGGAAAGAAACTCCATCACTACTCCCCTACACTTGTTAAAATGGATCTCTTTGGCCCTACCAATGTAATGAGTCTAGGAAGGACCTCTTACTCTTTAGTGATCATAGATGACTTTACAAGATTCACATGGGTTTTCTTCCTTAGAACTAAGGATGAGATTCCTAAGTTTCTAAAGAATTTCATCTTAAAAATTGGGAATCAATTTGATCACATGGTCAAAACCATAAGATATGATCAAAGACTGAATTCAAGAACCAAATCCTTGATACATTTTGTGATGAAAAGGGTATTATAATACAATATAGTGCTCCTAGGACTCGTCAGCAAAATGGTGTTGCTAAGAGGAGAAACACGACACTTATTGAAGCTGCAAGAACTATGTTTTCTAACTCAAACTACCCATCACCTTCTTGGCAGAGGCAGTCAACCCTACCTGCTATGTGCAAAATAGAGTTTTAGTGATTAAGACTCATTGTAAGACTCCTTATGAAGTTTCGCACAAGAGGAAACCTTTCATTGGTTTTCTCAGGTCACTTGGATGTCTTTGCACCATCTTGAATATTAAAGATAAAATTGCTAAGTTTGCTGAGAAATCAGATGATGGAAACATTATTGGATACTCTTCCCATGCTAAAGCTTATAGAGTTATAATCTTAGAACTAGAATAGTTGAAGAGTCAGCCAATGTGAATTTCAACGAGCACACTCCTAGTGTGAAAGGTTCTGGTCCTGATTGGCTATTTGATCTTCATTTAGTTACTAACTGTTTTAACAAATCTTGTGAACATGTTTTAGGGTCTATAGATATATTACCTACAGGTGATCTTGATCCAAGATTTGAGCTAAAAAGACCTTCAAGCTACACATCTTCAGCCCTAGGGATAACCAATCCTACAAATGAAGCTTCTACCAGCACATCAATGACAAATCTTGCTCATACTTCTGGGGTGCCTTCAAATTCTAGCTTAGAGGCAAACAACTCGAGGAAGGAGCTTCAAATTTTGGAGAATATGGTGGTGGTGATAGTGATCAAGAATTTCTTGATGCTGATAACCACTCCATTGATGATAACATCAATGATGTCACAGACTCATTAGATCAAGTTAATCTTGATACGTGTGTTGATGTGGAGGGTGAATCCTCATTGCCAGATCTAAATTTTTCTAATTAAGATCTATTTATGTAACCTTTTGTGATCCCTCAGTTAAGGATCCACAAGTCTCACAATTCCACAAACATCATTGGAGATGTTTATACAAGGGTAAGAACAATAGGACAAACCCATTATGCAAATGTTTGTCTTCACTCTTGTTTCTTGTCCCAGATAGAGCCGACGAAAATTGATGAGGTTCTAAAGGATGGAAGTTGGTTTGAAGCTATGCAAGATGAGTTTCTTCAATTCAAATGGCAGAAGGTTTGGAACCTATATCCTCTTCCTTATGGGAAGACTACTATAGGAACCAAATAGGTGTTTAGATATAAGAAGGATAATAGAGGACTTGTCATCAAGAACAAGGCTAGACTAGTTGTTCAAGGGTATACTCAAGAAGAAGGGATTGACTACACAGATGTCTTTTCTCCTATAGCAAGACTTCAATCTGTCAAGATATTCCTAGCTTTTGTTGTTTCCAAGAACTTCAAGGTTTACCAGTTTGATGTCAAGTGTGCTTTTCTTTATTAGGTGATTGATGAAGAGGTGTATGTCAAACAACCACCAGGGTTTGAAGATCCTAATCATCCTGAATATGTCTGCAAGCTTGATGAGGCTCTTTTTGCGCTGCACCAAGCACCAAGGAAGTGGTATGAGATCCTATCACAGTATCTTTGTGAGCATCGCTACAAGAGGGGTACTATTAATAGAACTCTCTTCATCAGAGGAATAGGAAATGACATTATGCTAGTTCAAGTATATGTGGACAATATTATATTTAGGTCAACTAATTCAAAGCACTACAAAGACTTTGAAAAGCTGATGAAAGGCAGGTTTGAAATGAGTGCCATGGGGGAACTCAATTTCTTTCTAGGAAATCAAGTGAAGCAAGTTGATAATGGCAACTTCATAAGTCAGTCAAAGTATGTTCAAGACATACTTAGAATATTCAACATGGCTAAATGTAAGCTTGCTAAGACACCCA
>BJCM01066505.1:0-15000 GCA_018326385.1 Flaveria bidentis | reverse complement strand
ACCCTTTATTTTCAACATGTTTCAGGTTTGATACTTGAAGATCTTCTTGTGCTCATATAGGACTTGGACCTAGATTAATTGAAAATCTTATGTTATTGGTTGTATCTTGATTGTTTTGTAATGATTTATTTGTCTTGTAAAGTTTAATGATTAATGATATTTAATATTATTTCAACTTAATTAGCTCCATATGCGATGAACAATCATCTCCCCTTTCGTCCACCCCGATGATTCCGTCGTCGGTCGGGGTGTGACATACCTCCCCCAAAATCAAAGTCACAATGTCTCAGAATCAAAGAGCATTATCGAAAGCTCCTCTAATCAAATTATCAGAGATATACATTCACAATGGTCTTCAAATGATCATTGTTTATGTTCTTCCTGGAGAAACAATACTCCATCTCTATGATCAATATTGATCAGTATATAATTCCACATCAAAAGCAAAATCAGACAGAGTCAATCATATTGCTCAATAAACCATGATAACAGGATAAGTTCTTTGTCAAATGTATGTGAGAACCCAGTTACTAGAGCGTCTCAAATTAAAACCAAAACATGAAAAAGAAAGCCATGGTCACATGTTGAAAAGAATTAGGCATGGGTTTAAATTGGACAATCATACCGACAATCATTCTTGAACTGCTTTGGCTATAAATATTGTGATCAAACTTTGTATCAGTGTGATCTCACTATCTTGTCGATGTTTAAATACATCTCTATGCTTAAATGTATCTTGAGGATGTGATCTCATGATCGAATTAGTTTCTGGTAACTTTATATTAAATCAAAATCCTAAAAGGTTTTCATTTTTAATTTCTTTTATGTCTTCCATATTATGCTATTAAAATATTATCTTCTTATATTCATTCAACGAGAAATTACACACACTTGACTATGTGTTTGCATGATAATTGCATGGGCAGACATACACAGGTCTATATGTTAATTGGAATGATATGACATGCTAGTCGCGAGATTTTATTTGTGATTGTGTTACAAGTCTTGCTACAACAATGGCCGACCATCACTTGAGTAAAGTACCTTTTCAGAGAACCTGTTTCTCAAATCTACAAAAGATACTAAGCTAGGAATCCTCCTTCTACATCTTCTGAAGCTCTCACGAATTAAGAGTTAGGAAAACTATTCATGTTTTGTTCAAGTCATGCACATATCAAAGGGGAGCATATAAATAGGGGGAAGCTTATAAGACGAGAAATCTTTGTCAATAGATTCAGATAGCTTCAATTTAAGGGGAGATTGAAGATCATTATGTGGTTGACTTCTTGGTGCTAAATTCGTTTGAAGGTGTTGATAATGATAGACTAAGGGGGAGTATTGTTGGGTCTGAAAAGGATAGTCTATATTATCAACATTGTCCAAGTCAACAAAAGTCAACATCACGATCAATGTCAACAGAAAAGTCAAACGAAGAGTTCGAGACAAAGAATCGAGTCAAGATGTTGAAGATATATTGTGTCTAGGATCTTTATTACAATAAATATATTTTGTGTCAACAAAATAATTTAATCTAGTTTTAGTCATGTTTTGGTTTAGATGTACTTTCCCTTTCTAGTATAAGTTTAGAGACTAAGTGTGTCATTAGTGGATTAGTACTCATTATAAATAGATAAGTGTAATTAGGGTTAAGAGAGCTTGAATGAGCTAGTGATTGTGATTTCTATGTAAACAACATTTCTGGCAATCGAAATGAGATCAAAGTTAGGGTTTTAGTTGGTGTTCTTCCTTGTTCATCATACTATCTATATATTATACACTTTTGATCCAAAATCTTCACCAATTTCATGATTCAAAGATGCTAGGGACCAATAGCCTGCTTCTCTTTTTTAAGAGGAAAGAGACGACTCTAAGAGAGAAAATAGAAGACGGCGGTCAATGATCAATTGTGCACATCCTTTTTGGAGGGTCGGCTTAGAGTGAAAGCATACGAACACAGACTTTATGACTGACTTCGCCGTATAAGCATATCTTCACTGAAAGCCATTAGGGCTGCTTTTGCCCATGCCATGAATGAGAGTGAGTCCAGTCCATCTTCCTTCCCTGGATATGTTGTGTCCTCTACATTCGCTTCGTCATTCAGGAACAAACACTTCGCCTAGTTCTTTCGAATCCTTGCCCACTTTTTCCCCACTAACTATTTACGTAAGCTCACCTATGACATTCAATAGCAAAGATAGAAAGAAGAATAGCTACCAAAGCAAGAGTGAGCTCAAAGAAAAGGTAAGGGCTCTTTCATTTCTTATGCAATTTCTAAAAAAAAAGATAATTTCTTTTGTTATAAAAAGTTCTTTCTTTTCTATCGGCTCTCTTTTATGAGTCCGGAAAGCCGAATCCTCAAAATAGAGTAGAGAAGGGCGGGTAGAGCTTCCGCAAGAGCCTCCCCCCGATCATGATGAAAAGTGTTTAATAGTATCTAGAAAATGGCTCCCTTTGCTACTTTGTTTTTCTACATCTCATAGAAAATGGCTTTGGAGATTCCAAATGATACACTTGAATAAGAGAAATCATATAAGATCTAGTTGTTGAACTCAAACTATCCATACCAACTTTCAGATTACCCTATGTAACCACATGTAAAAAAAATCAGTATGCTGGTAGATACTTCTTCTCAAGAGACAGATAAGTATGCTCGTATCACATTATGATCAAACATTTTGTGATGACAACAAAATCAATCTTGATTGGTGTATCAGGAGCATCACCGAGCTGTAGGACTCGGTTGTACTATCTCGGCAATGATCATAACATCTTTACCTCTGACCACAACATGTATGCACAATATCACAATTACCTTGATCTTCTTTTCCGTAACCAATCATCTTCCAGAATTCTTTGATATGCTCTTCATAAGCAAGAATGCTAGTGGATATGGCATAGAAAACTCATGAATTCTTCATGCATTCAACCATATGACGAAATAAACATCTCTCATCTTATACATCCCCAAGATATATCACACCATTATGGTTCTTGTACATACTTTAACTTCCTAGCCAATTGTAAAAATAACCAGAATCAAAATTAGTATTGTAAAACTAATGTAAATTGAAAAAAGATAAAAAAAAATTAAGTGTTGAAACACTTAAAGTTTTTCAATCATCAACTTTTTGCATAAACTACATGTTCTTGCAAATAAATACCAAGGTTTTAGTATTGTAAAACTAATGTAAATTGAAAAAAGATAAAAAAAATTAAGTGTTGAAACACTTAAAGTTTTTCAATCATCAACTTTTTGCATAAACTACATGTTCTTGCAAATAAATACCAAGGTTTTAGTATTGTAAAACTAATGTAAATTGAAAAAAGATAAAAAAAATTAAGTGTTGAAACACTTAAAGTTTTTCAATCATCAACTTTTTGCATAAACTACATGTTCTTGCAAATAAATACCAAGGTTTTAGTATTGTAAAACTAATGTAAATTGAAAAAAGATAAAAAAAATTAAGTGTTGAAACACTTAAAGTTTTTCAATCATCAACTTTTTGCATAAACTACATGTTCTTGCAAATAAATACCAAGGTTTTCGCAAAAGTTTTCGCAAGGGATGTTGTTTTCACGTGTTCTTACCTTAACTCAATAGTTTTTCCATAAGTTTTTAGTTTTCATGTGTTTTAATTTGATTTATAAGTTTTCCATAAGTATTTAACTCATATTCCCCTTTTACATTGTTAATTAACTCATCTACATCGTTGCCTACATCGGAATTTCTCCCTAATGACATTCCTTCTGAGCACGTGAACGTTTAAGAAAAAAACTAAAAAGAACAAGAATGGATAACTGCAATGTTTCTTCTTTATAAATCAAAGATGCTAACATACAACATATATATAAACCTACAACTCATCTCATACTTGATAATGAAAATGTGGGTTAACACATATGTAGGAAACCCTTGAATGATGTGGGAACGTAGGAAGTAAACGTGGTTGATGCAACTCTATATCCATTGATTAAAGATAATCGACCTGTATCGGTTACCTGAAGGTTGATTCTGCTTCATTAGAATTCGAAGCCAACATTACTGAGTTCCTGTTCCAAGATTTGAAAAAAATGAAACTAAGAGAAAACAAAGGATTTTTCTAAAAAATTATGATGTTTTCGGTATATGTTTTGAACATGTACGATGGAAAAGAAAGAATAGCAATAATGTGTTGCAAATGTGAAAATGAAAAAAGGACAATTTTACACACACTAAATGTTATAAATATGATGGTAGTTAGTTGTAGGGACCAAACTCGTAATCTTAATCCAAAAGTTTGGACGCAATTTGCAATATTAAAAATCTATGAGCGAAACATACAACTTGATCAAATTATATGTATCATTTATGCAAATTCTAAATAATTATTATCAACATTAGGGTTGTAAACGTGATGCCCTAGCCAAGGTGAAACTAGGCTCGACTCGTTTAAAAACCGAGTCGAGTCGACTCGTCTCGTATAAAAGCCAAGCCGAGGCGACATGACTCGTTTAAAAACTGAGCCAAGGCGACTCGACTTGACTCTTTTAAAAACTGAGTCAAGCCGACTCGACTTGTTTATCTTAGTGAGCTCAAACTGTGAGCTTGGGCTCAGATCGTTTAGCTGAATCGCCTCGCGAGCCAACTTATTTTTTTAAGTAATTTTGTTATTTTTATACATATTCGTATATACATAATTAAAAATAATTTTTTTATATTTGTTTATCTTAACCGGTAAAAACGATCATATAAGATTGGTATTTAAAGAACTATAATCATATTTTTATACTTAGTTGCTCATTAGAAAATGTCAAAATATGTGTATGTTATATTTGAATAATATATATCACAAGTTTAATTTATAATTTCTATAAGTTATAATTTAGGTATTAATTTAAACGAATCAACGACTAATGAACCGGCTAATGAGCGAGCCACGAGCCGAGCTATCCTTGACGTGGGCTTCAGCTCATTTGCAAGCCAAACTAAGCATTTAATCGGCCGATTTCGAGCGAGCTTTAAGTGTTTTTTTTAAACCGACTATAATCAACATTATAACTTAAAAAGTATTGATTAAGAAGCATTATTGATAACTTGAATTGATAGATACGTACAAGTGGGGTGCAATTATTTGACCCAAAGCGGTGGGCAGTTCCCCGGCATAATTCAAACGGAGAGAATAGATGAAGGAGAAAGCCAAGTGTCTCGCTTTGATCGGAGCCGGTGCTCTTATAGGCTCCATCGGTGCCACCCTAGCTCTTCTCAAGCTTCTTTCTCCTAGGTACCTTTTTCTTTATATATATATATATATATATATATATATATATATATATATGTTCGATCCTCACTCATTTCCCTCACTAAATCAGCACAACTCTTCAACTTTTGAACTCGATATTCTTTCTTTTCTTTTTGCAGAGGAGCTGCTTTACGCAGCGGTAGTGAGACCAAAGCAAATGGTAAGTTTCTGGATTCCCCTAATTTGGAACTTTTCTGAAGGTTATTATTACAGATTGAGATTTGAGTTGATTGTGTGTTTACCTTCTGTGAAATATTTATATTTCAGTTGATTGAGAAGCCCTGTGACTGTTACTTTAGAGTATAAGGCATTAATTCGTCATGTTAGAGCTTATTATTACATTGCCGTTGTGTAGCTGTAATTATAAACGGGCAACAAGACACAAACTATCCCTAGTGATGCTACATTTATATCAGCCCTGTGCTTTTGTTTGAATATATCTCATTTTCAAAGCAAGATTGAAGCTGTAATATGATGAAAGCTCTTGATGTATCAACCTGTCTGTCTTCTTTTATGTTGGATTGATATCACAAACTTCTTAAGTATATATGACTATAGACTCTACCAGCACTAGTTAGTGTTGCTATGCTTTGATAGTCCTCTAATTGTTTCACAGGTAAAGCAGATTTATATGCTCCAGCTGCAGAAGACGGTAGTTCTCTAAAAGAAAATTTGTATAAGATGGACCCGGCAGATCTTTTAAAAGATGATATAGTCTCTGAACAGCTCACCAGGTTCTTATTTCTTTCCAATTGATCATCCGAGTTTGAATAAGAACTTTGAGAGGATACAAGGAGTAGTAAATAGGAATTGTAAATTTTGTATTCTTGTTTCCCCTTAATACTTCCCTGCAGTGGTAATTTTTTATTGTTGATATTCTTTCTGATGTCAGGAACATTCAGTTCTTTGGTTTTGATGCCCAACAAAAGGTGACAACATCCTATGTTGTAGTCATTGGCCTGGGAGGGGTTGGGAGTCATGCTGCATCAATGCTTTTGAGATCAGGAGTTGGCAGGCTCCTCCTTGTTGACTTTGACCAGGTATCTTATCATTCAAAAACTTAGGGTAAAGGTCTATCAGGACCAAAATTAGATGCTATATTGAGACCAAAATTGTGGATCTTCCTTGCGTGAAACCACAATGTACTAACATATTTATTTCTTTCAATTATTTGAAGTAAATGCTTAGCCTCGAACGAATTTGGAAGAGAAACCAAGGCTATTAGGAAATTTGTCATTCTTTGCAGGATCGGGTTTTATCACTTAACACTTGAATTTCTCTCGAACTCACTTATACTACACTCGGATCAGATGAAGCTGAATCTCTTCTAAGAGTTGATAATAATATAATAAGTAGCAAAGAACACAAAAAAATAATTTTCAAGGTACTTGTATATATTACTTCTCAATTCAAAGTATTACAAGACTCTTACAAACATGTTACATGAGTTACAATGAGAAAGTATATATACTACTACCTATAGCCGGATATACTTTGATACTAGCTGGAAACTTACGACTAAAGTATATACTACAATACTAAAGTTAAGGTATCTTAGATAAAGTATTATCTAAGATATGGTAGTCATGACATGTCCATGACTTACCTTTTTTCACCAACTAAAGTTGGCAACTGTACTAACTAATAAAGGTGAACAGTGGAATAAAGTATGATCAACTACATGGCTTTTGAGAAAACGCTATGCAGTATCTCAGAGGTCTGCAGCGGAGTGTCAGAGAGACCATACTTATATCCACTGGTTCATAGTAGTGTCTTCCGAAAGTTAGTTGGCTTCGGAAGAACAAGTTATTCCGAAGCCACTTATACTTCGGAAGAGGCTAATTCTTCTGAGGCTTGAGGACTTCTTTTGTTCTTCATACTTCGGAAGTTGACTTCTTATCTTTTCTTTTGAGTCTTGATCTTCGGAAGTGAATACTTTGTCTTCGGAAGTTTGTTGATCAATTTCTCTTCCGAAAACAAAGTGTAAGATCAATTTCAGAAGGTAAACTCCAACTTCCGAATACAAAGTATTCACTTCCGAAGATCAAGACTTAGAAGAAAAGATAAGAAGTCAACTTCCGAAGTATGAAGAAAAAAAGAAGTCCTCAAGCCTCGGAAAAAAATAGCCTCTTCCGAAGTAAAACTGGTTCTTCCGAAGCCAACTAACCTTCAGAAGACACTACTATGAACCGGTGGACATAAATATGGTCTCTCTGACACTCCGCTGCAGACCTCTGAGATATTGCATGGCGTCTTCTCAAAAACCATGTAGTTGACCATACTTTATTCCACTGTTCACCTTTATCTGTTAGTACAGTTGGAGACAAAAGGTAAGTAATGGGCATGTCATGACTACCATATTTTAAATAATACTTTATCTAAGATACCTTAACTTTAGCATTGTAGTATATGCTTTAGTCGTAGGTTTCTAGCTGTTATCAAAGTATATCCGGCTGTAGGTAGTACTATATATAGTTTCTCATTGTAACTCATGTAATATGTTTGTAAGAGTCTTGTACTACTTTGAGTTAAAAAGTAATATATACAAGTACCTTGAAAATTATTTCTTTGGGTTCTTTGCTACTTATTATATTATTATCAACTTTTAGAAGAGATTCTGCTTCATCTGATCCGAGTGTAGTATAAGCGAGTTTGAGAGAAATCCAAATGTTAAGTGACAAAACCTGATCCTGCAATTGGTATCAGAGCTTCTTAAGCTCTTGATTGTGAGATCTTTCCATCCTAATCAACTTGTTTTTCAATCCTCCTTACACCATACTTAAAATGGCCCTCAACAAGTCTGAAGTAGAAATGGGGATGATGACTAAAGCACCCATCATCACCCTTGAAAACTTCAGGTCATGGAGTAGACGCATGGAAGGCTTCATCAAGTATCAAGACAACAAGATGTGGAAATCTATTGTTAATGGCCCGTATAAACCTAAGGTGGCAGCAACAGTTGGAAACGGTGCCATGATAGAGAAAACCGTTGAAGACTACTCTAATGAAGACCGGAAGAAGCTGGACATTGACAGCAATGCAATGACTATTCTCATTACTGTAATACCCAACTCTATCATGGTGGCTTTTGAGCATTGCAAGTCAGCTAAAGAACTGTTTGATGCACTTGCTAATATGTACTCCAGCTCCAATTACTCCAAGAAGGATTCACTGAAGCAATAGTTCGAGAACTTCACCTACATTTGCTGAAGAGACCCTCAACCAACAATACTTTAGGTACATGGACCTCATTTCTTCCCTTCAGTCTATGGGAATTACTTTTGAACTTAGAGACCTCACAAGAAAGTTCATGAGTGCACTCCCTAATGAGTGGACGTTCTACTGTGTCTCTATCAAGAGGACAGAAAATCTGAACACCCTCACCATGACTGAACTCTATGGCATCCTTGATGGATACCGTTTGGATATGGAAAACAAGAGAGGCTATCAAACAAGCAGACGCTTTAATGGTTACTGAAGGCTCAATTGGGAAAGCATTGTTCATATCAAGCTTGTACATATCTCCTTTCCTGAGAGATCTAAGAAGCACCAATTCCTGAGGAATTGTCATCCCGGGTTTGAGGATAATGCACTCATGTTCTGTGAAAAGAATTTGATGCTTTTGATCACAAAACTGAGAAACACTTAATAGGTTGTGTTTAAGCTGTTTGACAAAGTGAACTTTGTCAACTTTTAATTTTCCATTGAATATACTTCCTCTACCAGAAATATATCCTCTAGCCTCACCTCCAAACTGGACAGTACCTCCATCATAATGTTGAAATTGTTGAAGGAGAAATCTGTTCCCTGTCATGTGCCTGGAGCATCCACTATTTACGATTCAAACATTGTTATTCTTGTCATATGGATGTTCCTGCACATAAGATGAGATAATTAGTTTTGATTGGAAACCCAAGCCTTGTTGGTCTTGGGTTCTTCCAATAATGGTGACATAATTGAACCAAAATTTAAGAATGGGGGTTCAATAGATGTCATTGAAGAAGAGGTTTGGGCTGCAGCATCTTCCTTAATCTTCCAATCCATCTTTTGGTTGATCATGGAGGATGAGCTTTTTGAAGCTTTTGCAGCATGGCATTCTTCCGAAGCTTCTTTCTTTTCGGAAGAAGCTTTCACAACCCTTTCTTCCGAAGTAGTTTTCTTCTAGGATGGTTTCAAGGGGACTCTTTTGTTTTTTTGAGTTTTGACAGCTTTAGCTTCCGAAGCCATTTTCCCTTCGAAAGAAGGACTTTCTTCCGAAAGCAACCTTGCTTCGGAAACAAGTTTTCCCTTTTTCATCACTTGAACCATTTGATAAGGTCCAAATGAGAAACCTTCCTTGACTCCTTCTTTTTAAACATTATTTGCATAATGTGTGCTAGCAGGATTATAATAACAATCTTTTGCCATGTGGTTTTGCAGACCACATATTATGCATGCAATGTTAATCTTCTGGGAACTTGAGGATTGTTGTTTCTTGTTTTTTTTCTTTATCAACAACCTTTCCCTTTAACTTCTGATCCTTTGATAGTACAAAAGTGCTGGTACTACACCCCTTTCCTGAATCAGAGTTACCTACCACCTAGAATTCAGCTAAGATGAATAAACCCTTTTGTTTTGGGTCTATCTTCAGCTTAGACTCAACCACTTTCTTGGTATTCTTGCTGTTTTAGCTCTGCTTCTTCTAGCTTTGGTGGTCAGGATTTGATCATCACCAGTAGGAGTTGATAAAATACCTGGTTCTTCCCTGTGATGGTCTCCATGGTTGCATCACTCTTTGACTCATAAGAAGGTGGGTCAGCAGATGGAACCTTTTGCTGTTTGGTACCACACCTTGGTTGTCTTATAGATTCATAAGAGTGTGGTGGAACAATTTCATTGGTTCCCAACCCTCCTTTGTTTTGGTAACAAAGTTTTGAGTGAGAGGATGATTCAAGAATGACTTGTAAGTTTTGCTTAGAATTAGCATACTTCCTGGCTTGAGCCTTAGCTATGACAAGCTGGGCTTGAGCCTCAGATAATTTGGATATTAAATCCTTTATTTGAGTCTTATAGTTTATGTGTTCATGTTTTTATAAGGACATAATTTTCTCCAACTCCTCAATATTTCTTTGATAATTAGATTCAACCTTTTTAAAATCAGATTTTAAAACATTTAGAGACTCAATATTGGATTTAATCTCCATATTGTAGTCCTGATACAATTTAACCTTAGCAATACATGTAAGAGTATAGAGATGTTTATATATCTTATTGTCATCTGTTCCAGCCATGAGGCTTGAGCAGGAGTCACATCCTGTACCATAAAGCTCCAGTCAACTTCTTGAGCCATTGCAGCTGTCTCTGTTGACTTTCCAGTGGGCTTTGGTGTAGAGGGATGTGTGGAGGCTTATGGGGTTCCCAGATTTGACTTGGGAGCCTTGCATTCCCTTGCAAAATGACCAAGTTGGTTACAGTTGTAACATTTGACCTTAGTTTTGTCAAACCCGAATTTGCTGTTGGTTGGGTTTTGGGGAAATTGGCTTCTAGTTTTCTTGAAGAACTTCTTTGCTTTGTAGGTTAAGAGAGCCATTTGTTGGACTATGTCAACATATTCCACATCATCTGGGTTGAAGCACTCTAGATCATCAAAGCAATATTGATAGTCACTAGAGTGTCCGCTTCCTGAAACAAAGGCATAACTGTCCTGAAAGGAACTATGCTAAGCCTGTTGAGACCTTGGAGTATCAGGAAATGTAATATATGGTCCAGAAGAACAGGATGGCTACTCGGTGTATGTCAGGTACTGTTGAGATTGGGTGGGTCCTGAGACTTCAGCAACCATTAAAGCGTCTGCTTATCTGATGGCCTCTCTTGTTTTCCATCTCCAAACGGTATCCATCAAGGATGCCATAGAGTTCAGTCATGGTGACGGTGTTCAGATTTTTTGTCCTCTTGATAGAAACACAGTAGAACGTTCACTTATTAGGGAGTGTACTCATAAACTTTCTTGTGAGGTCTCTAAGTTCAAGAGTAATTCCCACAGACTGAAGGGAAGAAATGAGGTCCATGTACCTGAAGTATTGCTGGCTGAGGGTCTCTCCAGCAATGTAGTTGAAGTTCTCGAACTGCTTCAGTAAGTCCTTCTTGGAGTCATTGGAGCTAGAGTACATATTAGCAAGTGAATTAAACAGTTCTTTAGCTGACTTGCAATGCTCAATCCCCACCATGATGGAGTTGGGTATTGAAGTCATGAGAATAGTCGTTGCATTGCTGTCAATGTCCAGCTTCTTTCGGTATTCATCAGAGTAGTATTCAATGGCTTTCTCTATCATGGCACCGTTTCCACCTGGTGCTGCCACCTTAGGTTTATACAGGCCATTAACAATAGATTGCCACATCTTGCTGTCTTGATACCTGATGAAGCCTTCCATGCGTTTGCTCCATGACCTGAAGTTTTCAGTGGTGATGATGGGTGCTTTAGTCATCGTCCCCATTTCTACTTCAAACTTATTAAGGGCCATTTTAAGTGTGGTGTAAGGAGGAGTGAAAAACATGTTGATTAGGATGGTAAGATCTCACAATCAAGAGCCTAAGAAGCTTTGATACCAATTGCAGGATCGGGTTTCGTCACTTAACACTTGGATTTCTCTCAAACTCACTTATACTACACTCGGATCAGATGAAGCAGAATCTCTTCTAAGAGTTGATAATAATATAATAAGTAGCAAAGAATACATAAATAATTTTCAAAGTACTTGTATATATTACTTCTCAACTCAAAGTATTACAAGACTCTTACAAGCATGTTACATGAGTTACAATGAGAAACTATATATACTACTACCTACAGCCGGATATACTTTGATACCAGCTGGAAACCTACGACTAAAGCATATACTACAATGCTAAAATTAAGGTATCTTAGATAAAGTATTATCTAAGATATGGTAGTCATGACATGTCCATGACTTACCTTTTGTCACCAACTAAAGTTGGCAACTGTACTAACTGATAAAGGTGAACAGTGGAATAAAGTATGATCAACTGCATGGCTTTTGAGAAAATGCCATGTAGTATCTCAGAGATCTGCAGCGGAGTGTCAGAGAGACCATACTTATGTCCACTGGTTCATACTAGTATCTTCCGAAGGTTAGTTGGCTTCGGAAGAATAAGTTCTTCCGAAGCCACTTGTACTTCGGAAGAGACTACTTCTTCCGAGGCTTGAGGACTTCTTCTTTTCTTCATACTTCGGAAGTTGACTTCTTATCTTTTCTTTTAAGTCTTGATCTTCGGAAGTGAATACTTTGTCTTCGGAAGTTGGAGTTTACCTTCGGAAGTTGATCTTATACTTTGTTTTCGGAAGAACTCATTTTCCTTCGGAAGTTCCACACTTAGCTTCGGAAGTCCTTTATTAGTTGTATCAAAATAGTATAAGTGATTTGGTTTTGGTTGCACCAGCCTTCTTCTTGATCCAACATTCTTTTTTTCTATTTTTTAAGGAGGGAGAGAAAAAGAGTTGGGTAACATGCTATTTCTACTTACATGAACTTTGGCGAGTCTAGTGGTGTCGTTGCTGTAGATTTTCCTACATTTAGAATCTAGATCTTTTTCAAAGCTTAAACACATCATTTGTTGTATGTTCTTATGTTTATTTACCAATAATCACTAAAGTTATCTTTTTACATGGTCAGGTTTCACTATCATCTTTAAATCGACATGCGGTTGCTACAAGGACAGATGTTGGCACCCCAAAAGCATTATGCCTTAAAAAGCACTTCTCATTAATTTATCCAGAGTGCCACATAGATGCAAAGGTTCTCTTATATGATGATTCATCAGAAGAAGAAATTTTATCGGGTGACCCTGATTTTGTTTTGGATTGTATTGATAACATTGATACAAAGGTATCTTTCCTCAATAATTTGCTTCCAACTTACAAATTTAGCAAGACCATGCATTATTTGTTGAACCAATGATTTTCTAATAATCATGTTCATGTTTAATCTTGTATGATAGGTGGCTCTTCTTGCTGCATGTGTACGTAGGGGTTTAAAAGTTTTATCGGCTACAGGAGCCGGTGCAAGAGCTGATCCCACGAGAATTCGTGTAGCAGATTTGAAAGAATCCATTAATGATCCGTTATCTAGATCAGTAATGTTTCTGTCTTCTTTATTCCATGTTTGATTGCTTCTTGAGTAAACAGGTTGATTTTGGTTATACTTTTTTAATGGTATTATGGGTCAAAGGGTAAATTTGAAAAGGCTGGTAAAAGTAGAAACCTGATGAATGTGTCTTTACAGATCAAAAGTCACCCAAAAATGAACTAAAAATGCAGAAAACCTCCAAAGTAGTCGTATATCTAATAGTTAATTATCATTGTAATTGAGTTCTATCATCATACTTTAAACTTATTACATTTGTAAATTCAAGAAAATAACAAACAAACAACGCATGACATGTCAAATTGGCAAACACCATCCTTCTACAATATGGTTTTGATAAATACTTATTTTGCAGGTTAGACAACGTTTAAGGAGAGATCATGGAATCGAAGGTGGCATTCCTGTAGTTTTCTCTTTGGAAAAACCAAAGGCAAAACTGCTACCCTTTAAGGGACCTAATGGAGATGAAGAGAATCCATCAGATTATCAAGTGAGAATGTTTACCTTCTGTTTCTTGTATTTAGAGGTGGCAGTTTGACCCATGTTGAATTGTTGGGCGGATTAGGAGTATGTTTAATCTCTAATGGGCCAAACATATGAATTAATATTAGCTTAAAAAGATGTGTTTAGCAAGTCATAAGCTTCCTAAAATGTATTTATAATACGTGGGACCTCCTAAACCGTATGCTTTACAAATAGATTGTTATTTAGCTTTTGTAATCATATTTGACACTAGTTATTTATTAAAAAAAAGAAGTGTTTGGGTCAACTCATCATGCCCGCTTAAGCCTTGCGGAAATGTTACCTATTTTGACCCTTTCACAACTTAGCTGCCAATTTTACCACTTCTAACTGTGTTGAATACAATTAGGTTTTCATGTGGATGGACCATGTAGTTCTTAAAAATGTTGGAAATATATTTGGTTTTCCCATGGATGCAAAAATCGCTAGGCGCTAGTCGGGCGGTGCCGCGGTGGGGTACCGACTAGCGATTAATCGGGATTTTACTAGGGGTTAATCGGAATTAATTGGATTGGATCTTTTATAAGTACTTTTCAGTTTTATTATATATATACACACTCATTTTTATATGCAGCTTTTATAAAAATATTAATACGTGGGACCTCCTAAACCGTATGTTTTACAAATAGATTGTTATTTAGCTTTTGTAATCATATTTGACACTAGTTATTTATTAAAAAAAAGAAGTGTTTGGGTCAACTCATCATGCCTGCTTAAGCCTTGCGGAAATGTTACCTATTTTGACCCTTTCACAACTTAGCTGCCAATTTTACCACTTCTAACTGTGTTGAATACAATTAGGTTTTCATGTGGATAGACCATGTAGTTCTTAAAAATGTTGGAATTATATTTGGTTTTCCCATGGATGCAAAAATCGCTAGGCGCTAGTCGGGCGGTGCCACGGTGGGGTACCGACTAGCGATTAATCGGGATTTTACTAGGGGTTAATCGGAATTAATTGGATTGGATCTTTTATAAGTACTTTTCAGTTTTATTATATATATATACACACTCATTTTTATATGCAGTTTTTATAAAAATATTCAGATTTATATATA
>BJCM01066495.1:0-11923 GCA_018326385.1 Flaveria bidentis | reverse complement strand
TCTGGTAGAATTAGTAATCCACCTGAAAGATATGAATTTTTCGTAGATGGATGCTATGTGGTAGATTCTGATGAACCAACCAACTATCGTGATGCAATGTCCAATTTAGATTGTGACAAATGGCTTGAAGCCATGAATGTTGAGATGCAATACATGTATGACAATCAAGTGTGGGACTTGGTTGAACCACCTCTTAACTCCAAGATAGTTGGAAGTAAGTGGGTTTTCAAGAAGAAAACCGACATGCATTGAAACTTCGATACTTATAAGCTAGACTTGTAGCAAAAGGTTTCACTCAAACAAAAGGTGTTGATTATGATGAGACCTTCTCACCAGTTGCAACGCTAAAGTCTATTAGGATATTATTTTCCATAGCTGCTCATTATGATTATGAAATTTGGCAAATGGATGTCAAAACTGTTTTTCTAAATGGATATCTTAAGGAAGATGTCTATATGGTTCAGCCTGAAATTTTTGTTAACTCAAAACATCCTAGGATTGTATGCAAGTTAAAGCAATCAATTTATGGATTGAAGCATGCATCAAGGAGTTGGAATCACCATTTTGATGAAGAGATAATCAAATTTGGGTTCACAAAAACGCTGATGAAGCATGTGTATATAAGAAGGCTAGTGGGAGCATCACCACTTTCCAAGTATTCTATGTCGATGACATCCTACTATTTGAGAATAACATTCCAACCATGGAGGGTGTAAAAGCCTGGCTTGGAAGCTGTTTCTCCATTAAGGATCTTGGTGAAGTCGCCTATATTTTAGGGATCAAGATCTATAGGGATAGATCAAGGTGGTTGATAGGTTTGAATCAAAGTACATACATTGATAAGATCTTGAAAAGGTTCAAGATGGAAAACTCTAAGCAAGGTACCGTACCTATTCAAAGAGGAACAATATTGAGTAAGACTCAATGTCCAAGCTCAAAGGATGAGCAAGACAAGATGAAGGGAATCACGTATGCGTCTGCTATAGGATCCATCATGTATGCAATGATATGCACTAGACCGGACGTGTCATGTGCTTTGAACATCACATGACGATACCAACAAAATCCTGGAAACAATCATTGGATGGTTGTTAAGAACATAATTAAGTAGATAATTATGCAAATATTGGACTGACCTGCATCTCAAATATTACTACATGGAATCTTCCTGATTGATCAAAAGTAATTTTGAGTAAAGGCGAACATCATTTGGTATCCTCTAACCTTAGATACATATTGGGTCTTGATATTTATTGAATATTATACTTTGACTTAGTTCTTCACTATTCTAAAACATGGCAGTACATAAGTCTGAGTTCAAGTATAATATAAGGTAATTGTGAGAGATGTATGTAGTCAAGAGTTGGTCTTGGTGACCACTCCGTTGGTGCGATTTGTGCGATATGTACAATGGATAGCATAAGGGATTATAGACACAGTGGGGGTTTAGTTTTGGTAACTGCTCCGATATGTGCGATGTGGTATTTACTATGTGCTATGTAGCGTGCGATCTTGGCTACCATATGCGTGCGATCCGTCGATATGTGTGAAATGGATGAATGGAAGAAATGATGTTATAAATGAAGGAAACGGATGAAAGATGTAACGAACGCAAAGAAGATAATAATTATATTATGTCTGTATATGTATGTTGTGTGATCGCGTACGAAATTAACGAATGGTTTTAACGTAAAAAAAGTATGTTTTATTATGAAACTAGAACTCACTCAGCAACGTTGACTTTGATGTGTTTCCAGTTGGCAGGTATGTTGCTGAGGATGGCACGGGGCGACTACTCAGTTCTTTTGGGATGGCATCCATTGTTATAATGCTTTTTGTAATGAAATGTAAAATGATATTGGGTAATGAATAGTCGTATTGTTTTACAAAAGCAGTTTGATGAAATGAAAATGTTTTTTTTAATGTTTCCGCTGCAATGCTTTTATATAAGAAGATAAAGTATATGTTTTATATGCGATGAAGGACCAGCTGTAAGCATCTCGGGAATGGGGCCTACAAAGATGGTGCAGCTTTATGGTAAAGTACATTAGATAAACGCACGTCGTCAAAAGTCTTCGAAAGATAATTTGTCTTCACTACTTAGCTTTAGAAAACTTTGTCTTTGAAGCTTTGGAATCCATCACTTTAAGCTTCAGAAAATGTTGGTCATGGCTATGCAGGATTTCACACTAGCAATATTTTCTAAGGTAGAATGTGAAACTTCCAAAGCATTCTACTTCATAACTTAGTACATGCATGCAGGATAGACTTTTGGATGTTATTGGATGTTTTGGATGCATCAACGTTATACAGAACCTTACAGTTTACACTTCCGCATTTGTGATAATACAAATGTTTTGCAAAGTTAAAACATAAGCATTTGCTACGGTGCAAAATTGATTACACACTTTGTTCTTTTGGCATTTGTTATAGTAAAGAAATGTTGTTAAAGTTTTGTCAATCACATTTGCTACTGTACACAAATGCTGACAAAGTTTCCACTCTTTCGCATTTCTTATAGTGAACAAATGCTAATAAGTTTTACTCCTTCGTATTTGCTACAGTATTTCAATTGGATTTGTTTTAAAACTTGTAAAAGTTTTTAAATTTTTTTAATTGACTATTTAAAAAAACTAATTTAAGTCATTTAATACTTTTCAAATTTGAGTGACTACATACTGCGATAAGCGATTCTCACTGTTCTTCATCCATCATCATCATCGTCATCATCACATACCTGTGATTCTTAAGTTCATTGTGTTGGGTTTGTAAGACACATTATCAAAGTTGTTTAACCATTTAATGATGAAAACTCAGCGGAATCAAACCTTAATATTATGTTTTGTAAACTGAAAATTAAGGCATATTATATAGCATCAACAAACCCAAGAACATAGGATCAAATATATGTGAATGGACTAGCTATCATGTATGAAATAACAACCAAAACAACACTCATGAAACTACCTTTCAAGAGCTGCCAAAACCGGAGATTTGACGAAGGTGATGATGTTCTTGAACGACCAAAACACCAAGGAAAGGTGTCCTCAAGCTTCCATACCCACAAGCCTCAAGCAAGCACCTTTGTTGCTAGGATTTGAAAACCAAAAACCAAAGAAGAAGCTACTGAAAACCCCTTTTTCAGCCATGAGATTCTTAAAGTGTGTAGAGAGTTTTTGTTCTTCTTGGTCTTTTGCATGTAAGAGAGAGAAAGATGAAGTGTGTGTGACTAGTTAATCAATTTTGTTGTCCCAAGACAACAAAAGAACCCACCCACTAAAGGGGGCGGCCAAATGAGCTTTAAAATTGGGGTTCCCCCCAAATTTTATTCCTATTTAATTATTAACTAGTTATTTTATAAATTATGTAATTAACCTTTTAATTATATAACTCATACACCCTATAATTATTTGATGTTATTAACCAACTTAAATAACATTATAAATAATACTTATGAACAAAATATCCTTATGAGTTGTTCCATCTCATATACAAATTATTTAGAAATCCCTTTTTCTAAATTGGTGTAATTATTTAATTGCATGATCATATCATCAATTAAATATTAATTGGTGTTGGCTAAGCTTGTTATTGGGTATGACCCTACTTGGATCATAACATACTAACCACATCAATGTTTTATGTGTCTTGGGCATAAAGAATCTAACGCATTCATCCTCATTACTCCTTGATTTCGATTCACAACAACAGAAGTATCAAATAGGGTGAAAATAAATTAAATTCTTGACCTAAATCATCGGACTCATGATGAACTTGGAACCCTAGGTTAACAAAGAATCATCAAAATTAAGCTCAAACTAGTGACTGATTGTCATTTTCGAGTGCTATGAACTTAATGGTTATGGAAATATCAACAAACAAGTGATTCTTAAAACCCTAGTTTCATCGCATGAACAAGGGGTCAAAGAAATGACAATGTTGACATCAAAACTTGAGTTTAAGTGTTAAAAGATATGAAAATCAGGAAAGATCATCTCTAACAAGCATGAAAGAAACACAATAAATATGGTTATCCATTACAAAATCAAGTGAGGTCAAATTCCTATGAAATAGTGCCTATAAACCATCAATTTTGACCAAACAAAGTCAAACTGAGAAAACATAACTTGATTTCAACTTTGCAATATGGTAATTATAATTCAAGTTCTAAATCATATGTGATTAATGTAGGGTAAATGGCTATTCTCACGTGGAGCAAGCTCCACAATGTCAGTGGTTAACTTGACCCCACCCAAGGTAGAAAGTCTTAGAGACATGATCAAATTCATTTTAACTACTAGAGTTGCTCATGCCATTACCATCAGACCAGTCATCTATGAACTTCATTTAGTCTTTGTAGAGCACTCTTGAAGTGGCTGAAATCGATGGTGTCAAGAATCTATCTTGAAGAACCTCTGAAGATCATACCTTAGCCATCACTAAATAGACAATGAGATAGTGTCTATAGTTTGGTGATGATGCAAACACCTTATTAGAGTTTGAAGATGATGACATTATTTACCTTATTTGCAAACATTGGGTATAAAGGAGGATATGGGGGGAAATAGATTGTGAAAGGATTGGTAGATTTACAATGGATATTTCTTATTCACATCTATCAGCATTCTTTATCAAAGAGGCAGACAGGATGGAATGATGTCCCTACCACTACAACATTTGATATATCTGCTTTGTGCATAAACAGACCATTTAACATGGCTGCTTATATGTTTAATGGTCTAGTCTCTAACATCCAAGAATGAAGAAGGCACATGTATCTCATGTATCCAAGGTTCTTACAATGCTTGATCAATGAGGCATTCAAAAAAATTGTGCATGAAGGACAAGTGATGGGAATTCTGCACTAAAATGCGAAGTCGTATAAGTACATAAAGAAAAGAGATCCAAGGAACTTTTACAATGGCACTTTCTTTCATTTTTTGCCATGGATGTTGTGGCAGATCAATCAAAGAGAAAAAACTCCTATTAATGAGTATTTTCAAGAAGAATAACAAGGTGCTCCTAATCAACACAATGTTGATAAGCATGTTGATATAGATAAGTGAGGACAAAGTCGAGCATCACCACATGTGGATGTAGGTGGTGATATTCATACCAGGCCTTATGTTCAAGAAGCTAACATTGCACACAATTCATGCCATCACCCATTCACTTATCACATTTGTCACCAATTCATCATCATCATATTTGTCCTATTCCTTCACCACTTTTTGGTACAGAAACTATTGATTCTGGTGAATCTACGAGCTTTTCAGAGGATTCCAAATCATCTTATGATGAGGTGGAACATACCATGATGATGCCTGTAAGACAAGCTACTTCTAAGACAGGTCCTTCTGAGAGTTATGCTGAATTAGAGGAAAATCGGCCTCATGAGAAAGAAGAAATGATTTCATCGTTGTTACAGAAAGTGGTTCAAATTGAAAACTCCTTGACATAAGGTCTTGTATCATAAGAGAGAAGCTTCTAGAGTTAGATCAGAAAGAAAAGGAACTGAAGGAAGTTATTGTGAAGTATGAAGCTAAAAAGAAAAAGAAAGATAATGAAATTAATGAACTCAAGGCTGCTCTTCAACATGCAACAGATGATATTAGTGGGCAAGTAGATACTCTCCCTATCCAAACTATTACCATGGATGAACAAAAAAGCCTACTTGAAGCACAAATAGACATCATCACTTATTTACAAAAGCAGATAGAAACTTCGACTAAAAGATTTTCTGAGTTGGAGATTTTGATCATGATTAAAAAGAGATAGGAAAAGAGAAAGAAGAAAAAGATGATTAGTCTAAAATAGAAAAGAAAGGTGAAAGTGATAAAGAAAATGAAGATAATTGTTCTTCAGGAGAGGGTGATAAGCATGATGATGACTCTCCCCATGCAAAGAGGATGAAAACAACTGATTCAGTGAAAGAAATGGGACCCAGTGAGACTAGACAAGAATAACAAAGCATGGCAATAATGGTGTACTCAAGTAAACATTATGAATAAACTAAAGATGAAGAATCTGAGCTTAGAGGTATGATCAAAGATCTTGATATTTACTCTTCAATGGATTTCAATATTGATGATAAATTCTGGAATTTTGTAAAAGATCAAAGACAACCTGTTGATCCCATAGTTGTATTTCCACACTCTCCACTGCCTTAGGAAAGGAGCTAAGTTTACATATTGTACCAACTGTCACCCAATCTAATGAGTAAAAAGAAATTATTAGAAAAATATATGAAGAAATGCAAGAATAGGAAGAATCAATAGCAAAGAATCAAGAACAAGAAAAAGAAGAATATGTGAAGAAAGCAGCACAATCAGAAAAGACAATAGTTGAAATACAAGAGTCATCTTCATGTGATCCCTTATTACACACTTATAGTAGAAAAGGAACGTACCTTTCTGAAAAAGACAAATGGGAAAACACCCATTGAAGAACATGAACCTGTTAAAAAGAAACAAAAAGATTACCCTCGAAGTATAGCTGTAATTGCAAAATTTCATGAGGAACATGAAGTGGCTGAAAAACAAATAAAAAAGGGATTGAATTTGTAGACTTGGAGGAAGGAGAGATAGAAGGAGGTTATGTGGTTGATGAACCAATAACAAAAATAAAGTCTAGTGAAGGCTGAAACTTCAGTGTAAGAAATGGTTGACAAAGCACAAACTGATGATGTGACAAAGCACAAACTGTTCAGTGTAAGAAATGGATATGATGCTAAAGAAGTTTTTGGGATGACTTATGAAGTCATGGTTGAATAAGAAGATGAGTTGAACAAGATTATTGACCATTCATTTGTGACTGAGTATGAGAAAGCTCAAATAGTCAAGTCTCCTACTTCTCCTAAACCGACCAATACTCTCAAAACTGAAGCTCCAACATCTCCATATTTGGATCCCTATGTTATGACTGATTGGGAAATGAAGGCTTACCTTTCTAAACAAGGTTACAGCAAGACAAAGCTTTGAAACATGAAAACAAATTCATTGAGAGCTGCAATTCTCCAATTGATAAATGAGAAAAATGAGAGATTAAAGAAGTATGAAGAAAAAGTAATAAGTAGAAAACCAAGAACTAGGGTATCAGCCATTTCTAGCTCATTCAAAAAGATTAAGATGCATTGGCACCCGTACTTCACAAGAATCCTAAGTGGTTTGCTGAGTTTTCTCAACTGAAACTTCAAGAAGGGCTTATCACTTTAAAGATGATTCAGGGTATGTCTACTCCATAGGGCAAAATTGATGTCAAAATCATTTCCTAGAACTATGAAAGTGACTAGAACATATTTATGGTGAAAATGATCTTAGGGATGGTTTAATTCTTCAAATACTACTCTGCTCTGGTGAATTCCCTGCATATCTATGACTTGAAAGCATTGGATAATTTGCAATTGATCAACCATAAATCCATGTATAGAGGGTATGAGTCTGAAGACATACTGAAGATGTTCAAAAGAACCAACAACTTCAAATCTCTAAGAAATCTATATCAAAAAAGATAAATCCATTCAGAATTCTCTTGAGAAGAAGTCGAAGATAAAAATGGCTGAGGAGTTGGTGTTTCCTGAGATGTATGTAAAGCCAATTGAGTCATTGAAAAGGAAGATGGTGGCAGGAACTCACACTTCTAAACTAATCTCAAATGTATTCTATGATGAGAAAACCTATAAGTTGGTGATATAAAGAAAGTGTGTATGAAGCCAGACTGCTTGAAGAATCATACGTTCGCTATATCTAAACTAGACACTTTAGGGAAATCAATAATAAGCTTGGAGATGCTAATAAGTATTTCTTCCTTATGAGCATCACGATTTTGAAGATGCCATATGAATGAATCATTGCCAAAAGAAAACAAAGAAATACTCCTCTACAATTGGGGGTTGATGTTGAAAGGTCTCTTCTAATCCATAGGGATGGATTATTTATAGTGCCTATTTGGGAACCCATTTCTTTGAAGCAAGTACCTATTGAAGCTATCTACACAATGTGCTTGATAAAGATTCATGCTATGAACAGAGACTAGATCAACAATGCATGAGATTTCTCTAACATGATCAAAGCCATATTGAATCCTTCTTTGGTAGAGCCAATTACAACTCCATCCTTTGATCAACAATGCATGAGATTTCTGTATAATCCTTAGGGGGAGTATTGTTAGAACCTGAAATGATAATACATGCCAATTCAAGAGGTGGTTGATGGTTTTTTTTTGTTTGCATTGTCCCTCGAGTCCAAGAAGATATGCAGATGAAGAATTTGCAGAAAGATGAAAAGTGTCGTATGTCAACATTTGTACATGTGGATGACCATTGAAGAAATGCTAACAAGTATTTGTTCTTCCACATTTACAAATGAAGACAGTGTAAACAAATGCAACCAAGTATTTATACATCCGCAATTACTAATACAAATGTTGAGCAACAAATGTGCATAAGTGTTTGTTCATCCACATTTGTAAATGCTTATGCCCCAAAACTAATACAAATGAACAAAAGAAAATGCTGATTAGACTTTTGTACTTAGACTAGTTTCCTGATGTATAGTACAGGGGTAGTTAGTCATATTTTCAAGTCTTTTGTCAGCCTATAAATAGAATAGAAAACCCTACTTTTGGGACATCTTAGATAACCGAACCTTAGACAATCAGAATAATAGAATCTTCGCTCAATGCCATGTTTTATTGGTGTCAAGTTACTGTATTTTGCTAAACCCTAGCATTCATTGTAACTTTTTCACCATCATTAATACAAAACATTTATGAGAATATTCAGCATTCAATGATCTATGATATATTTCCGTTATATAATTACCGACATATCATCATATTCGATCCTAGTTGAATCACATGAGTTGACAATATCATTCACACCATCCAGTCATACCCTACAGGTCATGCATGCATGCGGGGATCTCTTTTGTTATTTTGGTTGTATCAGTCTTGAAGTGTAAACCTTACAAACTCCCCCTAGGCTGATGATACCGAAATAGAAGATATTACTCATCTATTAATAGTAGTCATTAGGATCAAGACCAAACCTTTCTTCATCATTTTGTTTGGATCCATAAGACTCTTATAGTATCTCCTCATGTCATAGAGATCATGTAGTGGAGGATCAACTATGTCTTGCCAGAAGTAGACATCTTGACCTCCTTGATCTCTAATGACATACCATTTTTCTTGATTAGTACCAAATGTGTAGGACAAGATGGGTCTCCCAATAGCAAGAGGCTCTACATTTATTGGACTTGATTGAGAAGCTTCTTCTATAGTAGATCTAGTTTATGTTGTCTTTTTTAGTTCGACCTTGACCTCAACTTTAGGTGCAGCCTAACTTGGTGGAGAATCCAAGTCAATGAGCATACCATTTTTAATCATCTACTTGATCACCCTAATGTGCTCATCCATGGTGGATAGAGACATTAGACCAAGACTCCTTCTAAAGAATCCATACAACTTAAAGAAGCTCATCATCCTCTATGTTGGAGCTGTAAAAGATAGTCTATATTATCAACATAGTGAAAGTCAATAAAAGTCAACGTCACGGTCAAAGTCAACAAAAGTCAAACCCGACACGTTCGAGACGAAGAACCGAGGCGAGACGTTGAAGATTTAAATGACTAGGAGTTTTTTTGTAATAAATATATTTTGTGTGAACAAAATATATTTTATCTTGTTTTTAGTCATTTTTGTTCTTAATATGTAATTTTGCATTAATTAGCCTAAGTGTAGGGAGTTAAGTGCAGTTAGTGAATATTAGTCTAGACTTTAAATAGGTTAATTTTAATTAGTGTTGTTAATGGTTGTATGACAAATTGATTGGGGTTTCCACTTTATACAAGTTATATGAAATCAATATTGATCAAAAGGGGGTTTTCTTGTGTTTATCATTGTTTGATCCATAATTCTTCATGTTATATTATTCAAGTGTGTAACCTGGGCTAACACTCTACCTATCAATATACATCATTAGGCACTTTTAGGTGATGGTTCTTGACTTTGTAAAATCCTTCCATAACTTCCTGTTAGTTGCTTTTTGTTCTTTCATTTTTTACTGCTCTAGATGGATGAGGTACTCAAATTCTATATACCTATATTACAAGGAAAGAAGTGCAAAGGCTTGTTAAAGTCTTGTGGCACTTAGGTTGTTGATCATATTTTGTTTATTTGCTTCTTTGGCTACCTTAGGTTGTTGCTTAGTGGTTGCAACCTCTGTCTCGTGACTTTCTTGAATTGGGGAGAGTTTAAGAGCATGTTTGTAAAGTTTTTTCTTCCTTCTTTTGTCTTTGATCTTTAAGAGAAATTTTGCATCCTCTGTCTCCTTTCTCTCCTTTGGTAGCTCAGTGTTAGCAAATTCAATTAACTCTCCTAAGGGAAGAGAGATGAGTTCATCAATGTTGTAGTTTTTGGTCCCAAATAATTTAATATCAGTGACCTTAACTTATAATTTTAAGTGCTTGGCCTAGGGGCATCCCTGATTCTAGCTTCCATGAAGCCTAGGGACCCACTTGAACTCTTTCCCCATAGCTTCCTCTTCATCTCTCTTTCCTACTCCTCAATCTCCTCATGACTCAACTTCCTTTTCCCTTTGTCACTCACAGGCTTAGGTGACAGAGGGTGGAGAGAGCTTTAGCCTTCATTGCATGGTTTAGCACTTGAGCTCTAGCTAGATAGAGGTTGTGAAGCACCTTCACTAGTTGGTGCCTCACTGAAGGTAAAGGATGTTGAAGTAGTTCATGTCTCAAGGTTTATAGGTTCTACGATTGGATCTTTAGTCAATGTTTCCAATTCAAAGTTAATCTTAGGGTCCATCACAACATCCAATTGACCAATGACATTCTCTGTTAGCCTTTATTTATTTCTTAATATGAACTCTTGAATAATCTTGTATTGGATCCTCTCAGCTAGGCTGTTAGCTTGCTTGCTTTGCCTTGGTTGGTAAGTGACATGTTGACTAAAGGAAGACTCCCATAGTAATTTAGGGTTTTAAAAGTTAAAGACTTCTTGTTGCTCCTAAAGTCTTTGGAGTACCAGGGCTTACCTACGTTCATCGTACCTCCACCCTAGTTTTTTTATTTTTAGCATTGTAACGTGGAGTATGCATGGTCCTTAGAATACCCTCCTCAAAAAGACGTTCTATGAGTGAGTCCACATTAATATGGACTTGAGGAGGTTGCTGAGTATGGACAATTACAAGTAAGGGTGGTTAATCCTCTATGTCCTACTATGAGAAGAAATCATAGGCTCTGTGTGTCTCCCCCTTTTTGGTAGAATCACCCTCTAGCATATATGAGCTAGGGATTAGGTCCACCACATCCAAAGGTTCTTGTCGCTCTAGATGAGTCCTCCTAAGTGGTCTCTCAACTAACTGTCCCTTAAGATCAGTGATCTCAAGTTGCTTGTTATTGGCCATCTTTTGTGAGATAGTCAACTGAGATTTCAAGTGACTAACATTTTGAGACTAACCATCTTCCTCATCACCAACACTATGTTTTTGGCTGCAGGATTTCCCTTGCACCATGATAGTTTCATTTGAAGTGTCAATGGAATGGGTTGCAATGGTTGAGGTCTTAAGGATGTAATCACATGAAGAAGTGAGAGCCTCTTCCATGTGGACCTCCTAAACTGGTTTAGTGTTGGACCAAAAGAACCAATGAGCCAGATCAAAAAAACCTTTTAAGTCCCACAGACATCATAACAACTGAAGAAGTCTACATCAGCTGAAGACAACGGCTGAAAACATCAGCCGAAGACAACAGCTGAAGACAACGGCTGAAAACATCAGCCGAAGACAACAGCTGAAGACATCAGCTGAAGTCAAAAGCTGAAGATATCAGCTGAAGACAACAGCTGAAGACATCAGCTGAAGACAACAGCTGAAGACATCAGCTGAAGACAACAGCTGAAGACATCA
>BJCM01066494.1:0-12234 GCA_018326385.1 Flaveria bidentis | reverse complement strand
AATTATAAATAATAAAAATTACTTATGAATTTTCTAAAAGAGTAAACTTTTTGAAACAAAATATTTTAAATCAATGTCTTTTTCAAAAAATTATACAAAAACTTAATATTTTCTTACAACAGTCTTATAAAAACAACTAGAATAATTACAATGCAGAGTTTTTAATAAACAAAAATTTTATAAAATATAATATTTTTATCAAAAAATCTTAAACGAATGTTTGAAAATGAAACTATTTAAATAAGAGAAATAAAAATAATATATTTAAGTTATTTCTTGAACTATTATATATATATAACTCTAATCATATATTATATTAATATATCGCACTGTAACTTTTTATATTTATTACTAACAATAATCCGTTCAATAAATAAGTTTATATTCCTATCTATTTACCTATCTATATATCTATCTATTTGTTTATCTGTTTATCTGTCTATCTGTCTTTCTATATATCTATCTATCTATGATAAAGGAAAATAAGATAAGACGTTATAAGACTAATCATACTAACTTTCTCATTTTTTAATATTATTTATAAAAATATTGAATGCAAATAATATTACTCATACCATTTTCAAATTAAAAAAATATAATTTAATAAATTAAAATCTGATATATTTTAAAAAAACACACTTTTTAAAAACAAAAGGTATTATAAAATTCAGAAGACAACAAACTTTTAATTAAAAAAAATAATTTTCTTAAAACAAATTATTTGAAAAACACATTTTTTATAAAAATAAAAGATTCAAGAATAATATATTATTGTTTATTTACACAAAATAACTATATACGTAATTATAATCATATTTTATCTTCAAGCATGGTTTTATAGTTTATAAATTTTTATTCCTAATTTTTTATTATTTAATTTATTTAAACTATGTAATACATAAGATACTTATTTAATACCTTATATAATATCTCTTTTAATTTTTAAATTAAATTTGCTGATACATTTCCTCAGGGCATTGCGGTTCTCTATTTTGTAGGTCTCTTTTAAACCCCAAACATTTTCTTCAATGTATTTCTTTTCATTTACATTTTCATATATTTTTTTATTTAGGACCGGCAAGCGCCCAAGTTAGTCAAAATTATTCGCATTGATATAAGTATATTCGACATTAAAACATACAAAAATTAAAAATACCATTTATCCTTTAAAGGTGTATGAACTGCGGATATGTAAGTCAAAAAGTTACTTATTAACTTATTATTAATCAATTAATTTACTTGCCAAGCGTGACAAGAATTTGTCTTGTAATGGACACGTAAGTGGAGAATATGGATTTGGCCACCGCTTCTATAGTGTTAGTGGACAGTGGATATTGATAGCAATATCACTCAGAATTACGAAAAGAACGATTGCTATATATTATATTTAAAAAACTAGTATTATGTTAAAATGATTATGAGTTTATTATAAGTATTTGGATGTGTTGTAAGACGTTTGAAATGTCTCTCAAAGTATCAAAAGTGATACGGAGTGAGAACTGAGGATGATTCGCAAATGCTTAACTTCGGGTGGAAACACTACCCCCAAACGTGGTAGCAATTTTTAACCCTCGATCAGGTTAATTTCACCGGTAATCACCGGATCAGTTCAGCCGCTTTTGAAAGTTACCAAATGGTCATAATACTTTTATTATATAAATTAATTTTCTAATCCTATAAATACAATAAAAAAAGAGAAAATGTTACAGAATTGTAACAAAGTTTTTAAAAGTGTTTTAATTTAATGAACCATATATATTTTTGTTAAATTGAACCACTAAACGATCAAATCGAGTTATCATTAAATTTTCTTATAACAAGAAAATAACGTTGGAGAAAACGCAGGGGTTAGAATTTTCAATATATAAAATTATATTAAAAACTAAAAAAACATGATAATTATGAAAAAAAATAAAAAGTACCTAAAATTTACGTCAACGTTCCATATCAGAATTAAAAGATAGAAAAAAATATTTCCTAATTGAAACCAAAATTATAACATGCTAAAAACATGTTAAGACTTTAAATTTATATAAAATATAAAAACTGAGTGACATAATTTTAATACTTTTAAAAACTTGAGTTACCTAATTGAAATATTTTTGAAAGTTGGTTATCATTTTATAAAGTCATCCTATACTTTTTGCCTTTTATACTATTTAAACCTATTTAACGCTATACTCTTTTATTTAAAAAATAAATAATAAAAAATAAATTCGTTAAAATTTCGACTTTACGGCTCGTTAAGTTCATTGAAGAAAATATAGAGATTATAATTGTAACTTTAAGCTTTTGTTTATCATGGTTTTGTTATCATTGGGCAAAATTCAAGACACCGCTTTATCGTCAAGAAAATTTTTCATTTTAATTAAATGTTGGTTGTTTATAGGCTTATATTTAAGTTATGGTATGTTTGTTTTTAATAAAATGTTGTCTTTTATTATATTTATAGAGATTATTTATTGTAACTTTAAGCTTTTGTTTATCATTGGGCAAAATTCAAGACACCGCTTTATCATCAAAATTTATTTTCATTTTAATAAAATATTGGTTGTTTATAGGCTTATATTTAAGTTGTGGTATGTTTGTTTTTAATAAAATGTTGTCTTTTATTATATTAATGTTTAATTTTAAGCTACATGCATAGAGACGACCATGAAGAAGCTCATAATCGACTAGGGACGCAAACTTTACGGATAACCATTGAACATTTTCCCACAGATGTTTCGAAAAAGGTTTTAAATAGACAAAGATTTATTTCTATTGACCGTCAGTGATTTGCAGAGGAATTTTGACTTTAAACTATTTTTGATGTGCGGTGTTGTTAGGGTTTTACTTTGCTATAAAAGTGTACTTTCATTATACGACAGCTAGCATGAGGGGGGGATAAGAAACAATCAATGTTCATGCTTAAAGTGGTTGTGTCTCGGGATTTATGGATTTAACATGCGGGATCCCATGCTTAAAGTGGTTGTGTCTCAAGATTTATGGATTTAACATGCGGGATCCCAGGAGCTAACAATGACAATAACATCCTCAATCAATTGTATTTGTTTTATAATGTTATAAGTGGAATCGTGTGTATCCTTTTTGTGGTAGATATAACTAAGGAACAACTAGTTCTACACCGTTTAAAATTATAAAAGAAATCTAGGGAAAACTAAAATTAATATATAAAAATGTGATGTGATATGAACGTGTCACCCAAGAAAAACTAAAAAACAAAAAAAATGACTACTTTCCGTAAGAGACCGGGTTCTAACCTTTCTTGAGTAAATTTTTTGATCAGATAACCTTATTTAAAATATATATTCTTGGGTGTGTTGCGAATATCCATTATTTGTATAGGCGTGTAACCGTGTTTGCAACCTCATATGGCAAAAAATTGTTTTAAAATGAATGTTTAGAAAAATTAAACTTTCTACCTATACGTTATATATAAATATGTATGGATTAATAGATAAAGTATATAGAACAAAACTTGAATACGTAAACACACGTAAAGGGAGATATATACAGACACGTATAAACACATTGTAAGAAATATGTTCATTTTTATATTAAAAATTAGTAATTCTAACGACACTCTCGTTAGTCATGAAAAATATTCTAATATAATATTGTTTACAAATACGACTAGAAAATAAATATAAACAATATTTATGTACCAAATTTGATTCGAACATCTGTCTTTATTATATACTCCAACGAGTCTTCATATAACATTGTTTACACGAGTATTCATTACGTTCGAAACCTGATTCAATATCCTAATTAATGGTTGTGGCTGAGGATCGTGTTAGACACGAGTCTCTTAAAACAGATTTTGCGTCTCTACTTAAGACTACGTATCTGTCTCCCAGGGTGCAACATGTACTATTGGAGAGTGCCTCGGCCCGAGAGATCACCGGGTAAAATATGTGTCATGATGTTATGTGGAAAAATCTTAAATGATGTTGTATGAAGAATAATTTAGAGAGTGCTTCTCTCTAAATTTCTATAAAACTTGTTGAATCTAAATTGAATAAATTTCTTCTTCTTCTCTTTGCATCATGAGTTTAGTTATATACTCATACTAAAAAATTCACATTAATATGTATTTTATGATTCACAACTAAAACTTTCATTTGATATATGAAATGTTTTCTGAGACCAAATTAAAACTCGCATTCTATTCATGACATGTAGACAAATCATGAGACTTATGCGTCATCATTCAGTTTAGGAAGATAACTCGTTTTCCTTTAAACCTCTCATCCATAGGCAAGTCACCAGCCATAACGCTGGACTCGGTAGCCGCCTTAGCACCTACTCAGCAGTAGCTAGTCAGTAGCAACTGCTAGGTTACCATAATAGGTTGGTAGTAACTCAAAGGCAAACTCGGTACCAATCTAGCGTATATGCACTTTAGTAGTTGGTATTGAGTTAAGACCAAGATCTTGGTAGCATCTTTCAAAACTACTCAGTCGACTTTCAAGCACAACAGTGCTAGTGTGTGAAGTGCAAATGACATTATCTTCGCTTTGACTTATAAAGACTTAGTAATAAGTCTTGATTCAATTCACTTTGGTGAACACATTTATCCTTAACAAGATAAATAAAACTTGTCTACAAGCAATATTACATTAACACAAAGTCAAACACATTGACACTGAATAATATGCAATTCATAAAGTTTGCCTGAAGTTATTAGCATACATGTATTGTTGTTCCCTTTAAGCTATGTATAACTAGGATACTTTCCCAAACGAAAGAAAAATCCTCCATATAGCTCTAACAATATTAAAATGGTAGATGCATTTACATTTAGATCTTTCATAATGAATTTAGCTAAATTCATTAAATACAACATAAATATCAGTACACTTATCATATTTTTGATCTCATGATACACTGATCATATTTTCGAACTCATGATATGGTATAACATTTGATGTCTCATCTTCGACACTTCAAACAATTCAATAACTCTTAAGTTGTTTCCTATGCAAATCTCTTATTGCACTATCCATTTTAAGTTAATATTTTATAAATATTATATCATTGACGTTTAAAATTATTTCTGTCAACATCAATTTGAACATTATAATAGAAATTGATTTATTTCGTTGTAAATATTGCATGTGTTATCGGAGGAGACGAATATGAATCGGAGCAGACGAATCATTTGTTAAAAATCAGACCAAAATTAAACTGTAAAGTGTAAAACACTTTTTACTGTCATACCCCGACTGACGGCTATCGGAGCAGACGAATATGAATCGATTGTTCATAGCTCATGGAATTACATAAGTTGAAATAATATTAAGTCCCATTTTCATTGAATAATATTAAACAAATAAATCATTAAAATACAATAAAGATTCAACAACAATATAAAATCTTTAGTTAAACTAGGTCCAAGTCCTATGTGAGCATGAAAAAATCCTCAAAAATAGCATCCTGAAACATTTAAAAATAAGATCAACTTATAATGTTGTTGAGTTCTCAGGAATTTATACATACGTATAAAAACAACTTTTAAGAGGCAATTCATGTCATAGGTTAAAAATAATGCAAGAATATAGATAGCATAATAATACAATCAAACCTTGACAAAGATTGTGTAACACCCGGAAATTTTCTTTGAATCCGACGAAAGAAGACTAAGAAATAAAGTCTAAAGTCGAGGGACCAAACTTGCCAAAAGGGAGAAAGATTGGAAGAGTAGGGGTATGAAGGCGGGAAGACAACCCATACCCTCCCCCACAATTTTCGGGTCAAGGGAGAAAAGGGAGAGAAAAGAGGGTTAAAGCTTCGGTTTTCTTGAATTCGAGAACAAAAGTTGAAGTGTAGCTCGTTAGATTGAAGCTCTAGTCAACGGTGTTGTTTGTGTGAGTTCTAGGACCCCTCTTTTACAAGTTTTCAACTGATTTGGGGCTGGAACACATAGTTAAACCCGTTTTTGAAATGTGTGTGTATGTGTGTGTTTGTGTGTAATGCGAGTGGAATTTGTTTTTGGGCTTGTGTGTGCTTGTATGATGTTATGGTATGTGTTTCTAAGGTTTAGGATGGTTGATTTGGGCTTAGAACGAGTTTGGAAGGGTTTGGAGGCCGAAAAGTATTGGATTCGGGATGAACTGTATTATGCATCAGTTAGGGTTAGGCGACCGAATGACATGGGACTAAGGCCATACGGCCGAAAGGAGTGCGACTGAGGTTCATTCGCATGTGAGTCATGCGACTGAGGTCCATTTGCTTGTGAGTCATACGACTGAGGGCCATTCGCATGGGGAGTGATGTGACTGAGGTCCATACGCCTATATCCATCCACATTTGGTCCATTCGAATGAAATTCATCCACATTAGATTCATTTGCACGTGATTCATGCGACTGAGGGTCCATACGTCTGGGTACTCATCCGCATTGGGTTCAGTCGCCTAGGGTGTCCATCCGCGTTAGTGTCCATTCGCATAGGGTTCATTCGCCTGATGTCCATTCACCTAAGTGTTCAGTCGCATGGGAGGCCATGCGATTGAAGGGTGCCCATACCCCCAAGTAGGGTTTGTGTACCCGAGAAAATGTAGTTTAATTACTGACTTTCAGGGAAAGTGCAGATGTAAGTTTTGACGTGGAAGTTCCCGGGAGTTCATGTAAGATGACTTTTGAGGCAATAGAGGTTATGTTAGGCGTGGATGATGATGTTGTATGATTATGCATGATGTATGTTATGTATGTATGATGCCTGGTATGATGATGTTGACTGTGTATGTTGTGTTCCTTATTATGTATGAATATTTTCCCATGGCTTTACGTTTAATATTAATGAATGAAATGAAAGTATTATGTATAATAAAGTGGAAGATAATGAAAAGAGGAACGAAATGAAAAATGCATGCATTAATGAATGAACAAATCTAAGAAAGGCTTGCAAGTAAATGTATGGAGGTTCACACTCAATGCGGAGTGTTAGCTCAACCGTATGCGGGTTAGCTACCCCATGAGGATGCATACTTGGGCTTAATCTGTGTGATTAAGCAAATGTATGGAGGTTCACACCCAATGAGGGGTTGTCACCTCAACTGTGTGCGGGTTATATACCCCATGAGGATGCACACAGGGGTTAAGCACATGACAGGACCTAGGTGAAAACGAGAAGATAATAAAAGTACGAAATGAACGAAGATGAAGATAATAAAGATATTATCTATATGTAAGTATAGTGTATGGTTACATGTGAAAATAAAGAACGGTTTTGAAAGAATGAATAAAGTATGTTTTATTATAAAACTAGAAATCACTCAGCAACACTAACTTTTATGTGTTTCCAGTTGGCAGGTGATGTTGCTAAGGATGGCACGGGGCGGCTACTCAGCTCTTTTGGATGGCATCTATATTTATAATGCTTTTGTGATGTAATGTAACATGTATTTGTAACTTGATAATGATGTATTGTTTTGCAAAAGCTTTTATAATGAAATGAGATGTCTATATTGACGATTCTATAGCGATGCTTTTCTTTAACTTAATGAAAATATATGTTTTATGTGCAATGATTTACCAGCTGTAAGTGTCCCGAAAACGGGGCCTTACATGTTGGTATCAGAGCTAGGTTTAAGTGAAACAGGTAAATTTTCAAAATAAACCTAAACTTAAAATGAAAATTGGACGGAAAGGAAAGGGATGCCAATCTGAGTAGCTGTGTGCCATCAGGTATTTTCGTATTGTTAACCGGTATTATTTTCGCATGTTATGTGGTTATGTGTTGTTTGTAGATTTAGATACTGATGTAGTCAGGACAGGTAATGCTTGGGGTACGAAGAGTAAAGTAAGTGGCTAATCACAACTGACCACTGTAATTAGGGACTTACTATAATTGACATAAACTAAGTTGTTCCCTTGAATGACCGTGTTGGTGTTTGAATCTTTCAATGTGCATATGAATGGCCGGTGGTAGATCTTCTAAAGCTTCATGTGGTGGAGGTTGTGGTGCTGAACCGCAACCCAAGAAAGGAAGACCCAGAGTCGAAAAGGTGGTTCATGAGGAACCCGAGACTCCTCACCCGAAGGTTGGCGATAAGAGCGCCTGAGAGCCTCAGTAAAAGAGGCGGTTGTGGAATAAGTTCATCAAGTCATGCAGACAATCTTACTGTCTGTAGTGACTAAAGTGATTAAAGTTGTACGGGAGGGGGAGAGGAAGGAAAGAAGTAGACCTACGGGCGAAAGGAGACAGCCCGAGACTGAAACGGTCTTCTCCGATGACGAAGAGGAGGAAGAAGAAGAGCCTGTGCCAGAGGAGGCACGAGGCTGTAACTACGGGGCATTTCAACGATGCAAGCCCCCTACTTTCGATGGTAACGGCACTACTGCCGCTGCTCACCGGTGGGTGAGAGAAATGGAAGTTGTTCTAAATATCAGTGAATGTCGGGAAGACCGGAAGGTGAAGTTTGCCGCCCACTCTTTTGTGGAATCAGCTTTGTGCTGGTGGGAAAATATTGTCCAAGCTGAGGGTAGCAGGGCTATCGGGAGGATGAGGTGGACAGAGTTAAAGAAGTGGGTGATCGAGGAGTTCTGTCCTCATAGGGAAATAGATAAGGTGGAAAGGGAGTTCCTGCAGCTGGAGGCGGGAACCATGACACATCAGCAGTACACCACCAAATTCAACGAAATGACACGTCTGGTGGACCAAATGACGCCTTTATCACGAAAGATTAAGAGGTACATTTAGGGTTTGCTAGCAGATATTCGCAGGCACATGATCGCTGCCCGACCAAGCACATTTAGGTCGGCGGTTGATCTGGTAGGAAGGTTGTATAATGAGAGAGAGGTGGTGGTGGCTGAGGCAAGCAAGAAGGGCGGTGGTGATCAGAGTTGGAAGGGTAAAAGGTTTAGTCGGGGTGATGCCTCGCCGGGTAACAAGAAGGCACGAGTGGATAACCGCCGTGTGGTCACATCAGGGGCAGGATCGAAGAGGTTTGGCAAATGTGGGAAAGAGCATTCGGGGGAATTGATGTAAGGGGCTTGGAACGGTGTTTATCATGATTAAATAGTTAACTTTAAAGTGTTTAATGAGCTCATATATAAAGTATTATGTTGAATAAGTTAACTACAATGATCTGGTGTTTTAAAGGTTAAAGGCGATGATTTTACGTGATTTGAAGAATGTATATGGTTGATAAATGAATATTATGATAGATGAGGTGATAGAAGATTTAATTACGAGAACGTGGCCGCAAACGGGGAGGAAATCGGAGTCCGAACGAAGAAGTTACGAAGAAAACAAGAATTAGACAAAGCTGATTGGCCATGACGTACGGCGGAAACATGACTTACGGTGCATCAGTTCAAAACTAAACAGAATGGCCCTAACCTGATTTATGACAGAAATCTGACCTACGGTAGATGACGCGCTGAAATCACTTGTAAGTCGCAAAAATTAAGGTTTAAGGGGAACTTTTGACTCTAAGCCGCCCCCAAGGTTCCCGAACGACCCCAATCGATCCAAGAGGTTTCCAAAGGCGATTTCAAGACTCAAGATCTCATTTTTATCATTCGGTTTGAATCTTTAATGTTAGATACCATGTTTACTTTCGATTTTGAGTTGTTTTTCATTTCCATGTCCGGCTAATCCACCCGTGATCTTCTCCTGGTGGTAAGGTTTATACTATGACTTGTTCTTGATTGTTTTTTGTTAATCTTAATGTTTGAACACGGTGAATTAAACCGAGTAACATTATTAATCGTTTTGAGATTCTAAAATGCGTGTTTTATCTTCAATCCAATTGTTTTGTTCTTGAATTTTTTAGATTTTTTTTCATCTGTAAACGTCAATTGTGGATGGGATTGAGGTAAAACAAACGTAGGGTATGATTCGGATAAGTGTGTAGACATAGTTTCATTCAATTCATTATCTCAAAACGTGTTAATTTGGTTATGTCTATGTGACCCGTTAAACTAAAAGAGCAAGTCTGAGTCATAAACCTGAACCCCGGAGAGGATTACTTCTCTCACCATTAGTTACAATCAATTTTACTTTTTTATTTAAGTACTTTTTGCAATTTAGTTAAGTTAAAAGTATTTTCAATAAACCCTTATACTTTACGAGTTGAACCACACTTTCCACATATTCCCTGTGGATCGACCCGACTTACCCTAGCTATCTTAGGTGAGTTTGGACCGTTATAAATTATTTTTTATTAGGCTTGACAAACCGATATCAAAATGGCGCCGTTGCCGGGGAACTAGTGCGCAAAGTGATTCATTTGATTCTTAGTTTAGTTGTTTTTTTTATTTACTTTCTTTTTCGTTGTTACGCTAGGTGTGCTTGTTGTGTGCAGGTGACAGCTCCGTGCATGCATACCCGGTACGCAAGGAATAAGTCTCCGTTAATTTTTGACCCAGAAGTTGAAAAGACCGCTCGAAGAAATCGAGCACAATCCCGTGCAGAAACCCAATCATCAAGTGCAGTCAAAGAGTGTAAGATGGAAAACCCACCACCACCACCACTTAACCAAAATCCACCGCTCAATCAACCTCCACCAAACCAACCAAATGATCCATTACCATACCCAAATGTGCAGCCACAAGCACAAAACCCAATTGGCCAGAATCCGCAACCTCAAAGACAAAATCCATATCCTCAAACAAGGCAGAACCCATACCAACATGGACCTCCAAGGCAGAATCTAAGACAACAAAGGGGAGGTAACAAGTTCGAGGAAGAAGTGGATAGATTTGACAGGCTGAGTATCCATACTTGGGATGATGACATAGATGGACGAAGTGATGGGTATGAAGAGGAATATGCTGAAGATGAGGTGCAACACAATGAACCCAATAACAATCCAGGTCGGTATAGACAGAATGAACAACTAAGGCAGCAAAGGCAGAATCTGGGCCGAGGTCAAGGTCGAAGGCAAGATTTGCCTCAGGCAAATCGAAACCCCGGGTTTTAACCACATCAAGCTATAGTTCAAGGGGTTGATAGCCATTTTCGCACCACCATAGCTGGAGCTGCATCACCCATAGTCAGGCCGCAATTGAGAGGGAGGTCATTTGAGATTAGATCCAACAGTTTGGCTATTCTTCCAAAGTTTCATGGAGTATCCAAGGAAGAACCTTATCTGCACCTTAATGAGTTTAGTGCCATCTGTGAGACCACTGGGGCACAAGGTTTCACACCAGAGGAAGTGATGTTGGTTCTATTCCAGTTTACATTGAAAGGAAATGCAAAGAAATGGTTCCATTCACTACCTGCTACCAGCATTTACACTTGGGAGCAAATGCAGCAGGCGTTCTTAGAGGAATACTATACACCACAGAAGACAAGTGAGGCCAGGACTGCCATTCGTACCTTCAGTCAACAACAAGATGAGCCTTTTCATGAGGCTTGGACAAGGTTCAAGGAGTTATTGAGAACCTGTCCACATCACAACATTCCCAAATAGGAATTGATTTCTTCCTTTTATGATGGGTCATCTGCTGAAGATATGAGAGATGTGAATTCAACAAGTGTAGGATCTTTCATGACTAATACTGAGGATGATGACTGGGAGCTACTGGAATGGATGAGTATACACTCAAAAAGACAAGCTCAGTCTCGTAGAAGATCAAGGAATGTGGTTGATGATGCGGATGGAAGGGCTTCTAGGTTGGGTCAGTCAGCAGGTAAGGCTACAGTAAAGGCTACAAGTTCTTTTGCTATATGTCAAGGATGTGATGAAGCTGGACACACTGCTAGAGATTGTCCAGAGTTTGATGAGGGGTTGGAAGAAGTGAATTATGTACAGGGTGATAGGCGACCATACAACAACAACACCAATAATAAAACTTATCACCCCGGTTTGAGGAATCACCCAAACCTCAGATATGGTAATCCAGATAACCAATTAAACACAAACTTTCAAGGTAATTCACATCAGCAATATCAAAACAGGTCAATGGGTCAAAGTGGTCAATACAATCAGGGGAATTATATCAGGGGTGGTCAGAGGAACTACCAGAATAATCAAGACTAGGGTGGATCGGGAGGAATTGCAGAGCCATCAAATAGGGAACTTCTGGAATTTATGAAGGAGATAAAGAAATCTAATGAGGTTCGAGACAAGAGTCATGAGGCTTTGACCAAGCAAGTTGGTCAACTAGCAGAAGAAGTGGCAGCTCTAAGGAAAGATCCGGGGAAGCTACCAAGTGATACAATCGTGAATCCACAACATCAAGGGACAAACATAAAGAACATGAAAAATGTCCACATT
>BJCM01066468.1:0-11276 GCA_018326385.1 Flaveria bidentis | reverse complement strand
GCTGATGTCTTCAGCTGTTGTCTTCAGCTGTTGACTTCAGCTGTTGTCTTCAGCTGTTGACTTCAGCTGTTGACTTCAGCTGATGTCTTCGGCTGATGTTTTCAGCCGTTGTCTTCAGCTGTTGTAGACATCTTCGGTTGTCATGATGTCTGTGGGACTTAAAGGTTTTTCTGATCTGGCTCATTGGTTCTTTTGGTCCAACACACTATGACATTGTTGAGATTCTCAGTCTTCAGCTTTGTAGTATTTGCTTTAGGAACTATATATTGGGTTCCAGAAGACCCTGACGTTTCGGTTCCTGAAGTACCGGTTTGGGAAGGAGCAGAAGAACTAGACACGAAAGGTGTTTGTAACGGTCCTCCTAAAACAGCTGGTGTTGGAATTGAGTTGTAAAGTGAAGGATTTTGAACATAAGATCATTTCTTCGACTTGTATTTCATTCGTAGTTCTTCCTCCCTTAATTTCAAGATGTATCATTTATGTCTAACGTCACAAGAATTTCGTTTTGTGTCAGATTAGACACAAATGAATCCCATTTATCTGGCAAACCATCAACAAAGCTTGAAACTTTATCTTCCATTGATGTTGTCACACCATGAGTGTGCAACTCACTCATTAGATGGTAGAATCTGTCAATAATGTCATCCAAGCTCTCATTCCCTATCGAGGAGAAATTATCAAATTCCTTTTTGAGAGCTTTAGCCTTCAATGCTTTGAGTGTTGCCTTTCTATCATATCTCTTCTCCAATGCTTCCCATAACTTTTTTGCCTGCTGGTTCTTAGAGAACTGATGAAAGATGTCTTTCGATATCGACTGAGTCAATAGAGCATATACTTTCTTTTCAGCATTGAATAGAATCTTCTGTGCTTCACTCATTCCTCCCAAGGTTAGCTTGACTCCATTAGCACTGACTGGTACCATGTAACCAGTCTCAATGAATATCCAAAGATTGGGATCAACTCTATTTAAATGAATTTCAAACCATTGTTTCCACTGTGGATAATCATCCAATGTTATCAGCTCCGGCGATTTATTATGATTACCAATCTTATTCTCTAGAAGCAGAAGGTTATGGATGCGAGAGTCCTTTCCGGCAGTAAAGGCAGCAAATTGAACTTCCATTGCTTTAAACTTTGTACTTTTAGAACAGGAAAGTTTCACTTGTGCGAATGGACTATGAGTATGGGTCACTCATGCGAATGAAGGGTGCGAATGAATTCACTCGTGCAATTGGATTCAGTCGTGCGTATGAACAAGACGATTGGAATCAAACGACTAGAGTTGTTCAGTCGTGCGAATGAGGGATGCAATTGAGTTCAGTCGTGCGAATGAAGTATACGATTGAGTTCAATCGTGCGACTGGACCAATTGTGCGACTGAAAGCTGCTATTTTTGCCGAATATTTTTACACTTTGACACAAAAACATGATTTTCCTAGAAACCCTAATATACCGTATGATGAAAAACAAAACTTTAAAGCATGCAAACGTCAAAAACACCTTTAGAACCAACGTGGTGACTCTATTGAATTAAAACGTGAGTTTTAACACCAAAACTAATCGAATCCACGCAAAATCAAAAGCCAAAGCTCTGATACCACTTGTCAGGACCGTGTATGTATGGAATACTAGCAGATTCTGTGTGAGACCAGATCAAATAGTGCGGAATCCTCTTTGATTAGCGATCCAATCAGTGAGAACGTTAACCCGATCGATATAAGAATGAACTAAACGTTAAGAATGAGTAGGAATCGATCAAGAACGAACTTTGAAGTTGGATTGGTTGTCTTGGATGTTCTGGATGGCTAGGGTTTTTCAAATGTTTCAAGTATTATGAAAAGTTATCAAGTGTTTCAAGTATTCTGTAAAGTTATCAAGTGTTCCAAGTATTCTGAAAAGTTATGAAGTGTTATGTTTTTTCACGAATTAAGTGGTATTTATAGGTTTGTAGTTTCCATTCGTATGACTGAACCGTTAGCATGGTTTAGTCGTGTGACTGAATCATGCGACTGAGTCATACACATGACTAAAGGTTCAATCGTGCGACTGAGTCAATTTTATGTCTCAATCATACGACTGATCCAGTCTCCTGGTTCAGTCGTGCGACTGGTCCATAAGCATGATATATTCATACGTATGGTCCATAAGTATGGTCCATTAGCATGAATACTCACCCGACTAGGTTGAACATATTTCTTAATCATTATTGACTAAGAACTATGCACAACAACCTCAAACCTATATAATAAATTCATACATATGAATTATACTTAACACAATAATAATATGAAATAATTTAAACATTAATAAACATCAACCACATATTATATTTCATTGAACCATTACATTACACATGTGTAAGACATGAAAGAATTTTACATTTGAGCACATAAACTAAGAACATCATATATCTACAAGATTTTATCCCGAAATAGTACGTATGTAGGTATTTACGTATGTAGGTATGTAAGTATGTACGTATGTACGTACGTACGTATGTATGTATGTATGTATGTATCCATGTATGTATGTATGTATATTTGTATGTATGTATGTATGTATGTACGTACGTATGTATGTATGTATGTATGTATGTATGTATGTATGTATGTATGCATGTAGGTATGTATGCATGTATGCATGCATGTATGTATGCATGTATGTATGCATGCATGCATGCATGTATGCATTTATGTATGCATTTATGGATGCATGCATGTATGGATGGATGCATGCATGGATGGATACATGGATGGATGCATGGATGGATGCATGGATGCATGCATTATGTATGCATGTATGTATGCATGTATGCATGTATGTAGGCATGTATGTATGCATGCATGTATGTATATAATGGTTTTGAGGTGAAGTTTGGGCCTTTGGGAAGATGTATGCTAAGTCTTTCTTTTTCCATTCACCTGTCTCAAATAGTCAAATCATTTTTATGGTTTGAAACGTGATGTAGATCGTGAAAGAGTTTTTGATATGAATCAGGTTGGAGTTGTTGTGTTGGCATTAAGTGCTAAGCAATTAGTTACACAAGTGGCACCAAAAGTAGTAAGAGAATCAATGAATAAAACTAGTAGTTGTAACTGTTTCATTTTATATAAAAAAATTAATAGCAACTTCTTCACTTTAAAAATTTTCTTTCTTTCTTTCTTGTTTCATGGTTATCATCTTAAAAGCAATTCCTTAACCTGCTTCTTTAGTTGGTAAGTCGTGATTGACTGTTAATTACCAATCTTATTCATTCTAATTTTCAATTGCAATCTTATTTGTGTGTAGATTTCATAAATTTGAATTGTTTAAAGCAAGACTATTTGTCTGTTCATCATTATTGGTATAAATATTATTAGAACCGTTATTGATATTCGTTTTTGTTATATTCGATTAGTCGAGCCGACAACAAACGAAGTCACGCGGCATAAGGCCCGAAAGCAACCAAACCTCCACACGCGTAACGTGGAAGAAAACACTAATTAAGATATATTATTGGTTTAACTGTATTACATGCGTTGATTAAGACTAGCAATAAGGATTAAAAGAACCGATACACTATCAACTTTTGCCTAACTAAGATTTAAACCACTAGTCTTTAGGAACATTACAATTACAATTATTGTGAATAAAACAATTTCCTAGTCTTCCTCAGTACTTAATTATAAACAATTTAAAAATTAAACAAAATAGTTGCAATAGTTAACATTTAGCTTAGGTTATGTGCATAGGAGATATCATTGAGTTATAAGTTGTTGGTATCTAAAAAAATTTTCGTCCTTAAAAAGACAATTTAACAGTATATGATTTTAAATGATTTACTTGAAGTTGTGAATTTTAGCTGGTAAAATTTCATGATTCAATTATATAAAATTCTACATGTTATATTAAAAACATATAAATAGACTTGTATAGGAATAATTTTTTTTTTAACGACCAACGAATAATTTTTAAGGCCGATCACCCGGGTAAACCCAATGGCGAAAGGCCACCCACGCTCGCGAACACAGACAGCGCTGGTGACCCGGCTCGCCCATCATTCCAAGGGAAATCCACCACCTAAATGTCCACTGTGGTAAAACCCTTAGCCCACTAGAAACATATTATACCTAGTAAGACACCAACCCATAACTTTCACTTGAAAAATCATAAAATGCTTAATCCTAAACCAATTAATGTAAAACTTATTGTCATAATAATAACTTTTAAACCCCAAAACCATGTACCAAACATCTTAATAATTTCAGCCAATCAAACATACCCACGTAAAAAAAACACGTCTTCCTACCCTCACCTTTCTCCTACGAACCTTCCTTATAATCAATCAATCTTGTTCTTAAAATTTCATTTGATTTCATTTCATTTCTTCATCGTAATTTCAATCGAATCTCCTTCAGATCTATTCGATCTTCAGTCTCAGAAATGGGGGACAAGTATAACATGAAGAATCCATCGGTCAAGAGGATCTTACAGGAGGTCAAAGAGATGCAATCCAACCCTTCTGACGATTTCATGAGCCTCCCTCTTGAGGTAATTCGATTACCAGGTGGATCTGTTAAAGATATTGTGTATTCGTTCATTTGGTGGTTATGTTTCATTGCGCTTGAATTTGGGTTAGCAGATTTTGATCGTGTTAGCATAAAGTGTATGTATGATTAGGTCAATCACATCGTGGATTAGGTAAATTAAGAAAAATATCTGTATCGATGTTGCAGGTTGCTCAATTTGTGATTTTTGTATAAAGTTATCCAAGTATCGCCTTATTCCCAATGTTATTGTTGCTTTGACTTACAACAATAAAAATTCTGTATTTTTACCTCAAATTTGTCGGTGATTTTTGTGGTTACATGAATTATGTAACGATGAAATACATTTCAAAGCAGAAGGCTAAGACCACAGATGTCAATTTTTTTATTTCTAAGCACACATAAGTTGTAAATTTCATATCAAAATCAGAGTTCCTTTAATTAGTTTTAATGAGCTTCTGTTTTACCCTACAATGTAAGTCATTGCTTCTGCTACCCATGTGAATAAGATTACTGTTTCTTGTGTTCATAGAACATCCTGGTTAAATAGTTGTCATTAGCTTTGTTGGAATGCTTTAGAGGATAATGAGAAAAATAACACAGATATAATGGTAAATTTCGTACCGTATTTTGTGTTTAAATAGGTTTGTGAAGGGAGGATGATGAAATACATAGTGTAACTAGGTGAATTCAGCTCAAAGTTTTGTTTCAAGAAATAGAAATGGCATACATAAGGTGAAACATTCTTAAGTTAAAAAAAATCCTTGTAGTTATCATGGAACGGAAGGATTGGTACTTTGATTTGGTTAACGAGTATAATACTTGATCTATGATATTGGATGTTTTGTTTACATGCTAAAGGTAATGGATTACCAATCGGTTATGCATTTATGTTGCAGGAAAATATATTTGAATGGCAATTTGCAATAAGGGGACCAAGTGATACCGAATTTGAAGGAGGAATTTACCATGGTCGAATTCAATTGCCTTCGGAGTACCCATTCAAACCACCATCTTTTATGTTGCTGACGGTATTATTTTGTTCTTAAACTATGAATTTGTATTACTGTGTCTCCAAATTTATATTAAATGGTTTTGGGCTTTGACTCACTTGCCACCCCGCCTCACATTACTCGAGGTCACTGGTTTAACTCTGGTCCATCTTGGTTTCCCCGTCCTTTTAACCAGATCCAACTTCTATTGGTTTTTGCGTTTAACCCCTTGAAGGCCTCCTTAACTGGCACTAATTGTTAGCAGCAGTATTGGTGGGGCTCTTTTGAGTTTTCCAATAAACAGGGTTTCATGGTTACCCAAATTTTTTTTATCACCTTGCTACACTATACGCCAATTAAAATAAATTGTCTTTGTTTCAGCCAAATGGACGTTTTGAAACTCAAACCAAGATATGCTTAAGCATATCAAATCACCATCCTGAACATTGGCAGCCATCGTGGAGTGGTAAACACTATTACTATTTTAGTCTTTCTTTTTTCTTAATTAGCAAAGCTTAAACCTTTATATGGGCTGGCTTTTGTTTTTTGCGATTAATTGCACATAATTATGCTATATATATATATATATATATATATATATTTATTTTATAACTGCATTATTTTTTTTATTGCAGTCCGAACTGCTTTAACAGCACTTATTGCATTTATGCCCACCAACCCGAATGGTGCCTTGGGCTCATTGGATTATAACAAAGAAGAACGACGTGTTCTTGCAATTAAATCTCGTGAAGCGGCCCCTAAATATGGTACTCCTGACCGTCAAAAGCTCATTGATGAGGTCTTCATTACCACTTAAACTAGCTTTCAGTTGTTCTTATGATGTTTTTGAATCACATAATTAATTCCAACTACAAAATTTATTTTGAAGCAGTTTAATAATTCTAGAATTGCTTTGGTCACAAGCATTAGTTTTCAAGAATCTTTTGTTGATCACAAAACTATATGTTTTTTGCTTTTCATTATCTGACTGTGTTGCCCTAATAATCAGAAAACCATAATACCTAGTAAAATTGACCATTGTGACTTCAGTTGCACTATTTAGGTTTTAAGAGCATTCAAATATCCACTGAAACAAGTTTTCATTTCCTTTTACTAGAAAACCTTTGTTAATGTCATTCTAAACCCTATAAACATATTGTGATTCTTCAGATTCATGAGTATATGATCAGCAAGGCACCTCCAGTCCCTCAACAGAGCTCTGAAGATGCTTCAGAACAGCCACCACCTGGAGCCATTGACGCCGTAGCAAGTGAAGCTCCGGTGAGTCCTCAAAATATCAGCACAGAGATCACTGAACAAGAAGAGCAACAGCTTGAAGAAAACCATGAAGTTGCTGCTGAAGAAAATACAGAACCTGAAGTCCCAAAAGTATCAAAGCAGGTTGCTAATGCTGTACCTTCTGTTTCATCTTCTGTACATACAGTGGAACCACCTCCTCTGCATCAGCAGCAGGTACTCAGAGTTCAGAAACAAGCTGATGACCGCCTGTTCACATGGGCAGCTGTTGGACTTACCATTGCTATTATCGTCCTTCTGCTGAAGAAGTTCATGAAAGCTAGCGGCCATGGTGCGGTTTTCATGGATGAATCTTGAAATCTGTTTTTTTGGGTGAATCATGTCGGTTATCTGTCGTTATGATGTCAGCTATGATTTGACTTGATTACAGAAGTAATAAAGTTGTATATGGGAAAATGTTTTAGTATATATAAGAAAGCAACAATCAAGCCTTGATGCTATGTTGACTTGTACCTCATGCAATAGAAGTTGTATCTTTTGATTTGTTGGCTTAGAAGGAAACTTTTGTTTTGGATTGAATGAACACATCAGATACAGCAGTCTACTGGGAAATGCTGCATAAATACCTCTTGTGAAAATAGTATGATTAAGCGCTTAAAGCCAAAAGTTGAAATTTGGTTTGCTATTTGTTTATTGTTTGATTCTGTCAGTTCAGTTATTCTGATATCTAGACGGGCGCACATGTAACATACTTGATTTTAGGGGTTCTTAACGTGACAACATTTGAAACAAAGAGATATATTGTGCTACTTCCTTGATTTATACAAATCACAAGTAACATATAGACCAAATTGAACATCAAGAAACATATTTATAAAGGTATGCACCCTTAAAACTATTATACCAGCTTCATAGTTTAAGTTCCAAGACAAACAACCAACAACAATAGCTCCACATGGGGGATTATTTGACGCAAACTTTGATGACATCATACGGGCTTACGCATCTGCATGCTTCACAACAGTTACTGGGCCAGAACTGTGAGTCACGACGTAGTTGCTCACACTGCCCATGATGACCCTGCAATTACAAATGACATACGCGCGACTTATTAGCTTTTGATCATGGAACAGACAAAAGAAGGAAACTAAGAAGAGAGGGTGATTACCTCTTCAATTTGCCAAGCCCTCGGTTGCCAACTATAAGATGGTCTAGCGGAATATTATCAATGGCCTCACATAGCTTCTCTCGGGGATCTCCCCAAAAGATTTTCAACACCACAACCACCTGCAACGACAAGTAAATGTTCACATCCTATGCTGATTCCATACGAGAAAAGGAGGAAATCTTACCTCTTTCTGAGTGGCGGCCGAACGAACGATTTCAAGGGTGTCAGCATCAGGCTTAGTCCCGTATTTCTTCATGATATTGGGGTCACAAAGCTCAGTCAAGGGGATCATAGCTAAATATATAAATCAGGCAAACAACCATGAACAAGAGCTTCTTGAAAACCGGCAATGATCATGTTATAGCAGGGGCAAAACCATGGGAGCGTTTGCTTACCACCGGTCATCAGACTTTGTAGGTTTTTTTTATATATAAAAACTGAGGTTATATATATATATTTTTAAAAAAAATTACGACCTACCTAGACACTTTAGTTGCATAAGTGACTCAAACCAATCAACTAAAGCTCTAGTTTTGAGCTTAAATTTTTCCATGAATAAATTTATAAAAGAAAAGCTAATATGATCTATTCTGTATATGAAAAATCAACTTCACAGTTAGGAACCTGCTAAGAATCCTTGATCTAAAACTTGTCTACAAAAACAAGTCCAAGATCAATATACAGGAAAATGTATAAAAGGACCCGGCGATTTGAATCAAACAACAATTCTCATCGAGTCACACATGATTTTCTTAAATAAACGAAAAAAAAAACAAACAATTTGTAACGATACAAGACAACGAAATGAATGGCTAATAAAGAGATGCATAAGAATAATATTAGTTTGGTTTTGAATAAACAAACGTACGAGAGCCGGTGGCTTCCCATAACTGGACCTCAGCTTCCTCGTAATTGCCTTCGGGGCGAATGGTGACGAGAATAAGGTGATCTCCTTTCCTTATAACATTGTCGATCACCCATTGTAACGCCAATCGGCTACCAGCCGAGAAATCTACCGCAACTCCAATTCTTCTCGTGTCACTCATCTTTCTTCTTCTTCTTCTTCTTCTTCTTCTTCTTCTTTTCTCTATGTCACACACACACACTTAAACACACACTTAAACACACACTACCTTTGTAGCTCTCTCTATATAGTATATATACATATAAATTAAGAAACTAACGTGCTGTGTTGTCGGGAAATTTGTGTGGTGATTGTTGATGGCTTGTAATTCATAACACATGTGTAGTGTAGCCTGACGAACCGGGGTTTAGTGTGATGCACGGTCATCAGTATAGCTTGTACGTTATGCATTGAACTTGTACATTGTTAAAATTAGTTATGATATGATACTGATATTTCATATTTAGAGTCTAGAAATTGAAATGAGGCTGGACCACCATTTGAAAGAATGAAAGCTAGTACTTTTCAGAGCCCACTGAATTTGTATTTGTATTAGCAAAACTTGACTACAATCATATGCTAAAGACGAATTTTAATGTTATTTGTCAAAGCCAAACTTTTAAACAAAGGAAAATAATTTTTTTTGGGTCATCCTCCTGACCCAAACCAAACTAACATCACGTTAACATGATACATGCTAAATGTTGTGTTCCTACTTCGCCTTGGCCTCGAACACCGTGGGTTATTGCTTGTTGGTTACAAGGCGGCTTAACCGTTTCAAGAGCCCTAAGCGAACCAAGAATACAAGGCCGCTTTTTTTAGTTCACGTTATAAACCTTACTCTTTTTTATCTAGGAGCTTGAGAACGACAATAATAAAACTAAAAATATCATAGTTGATGGAGTTACAATTTTATTTTGTTTATCTTATTTGTGTGTATAAATATTAGTTGTTTTGGTGAATATTCATTTTTGTGTGTGTATAGATATAGATTAAGTTTTGACATGAAAAAAAGTTATGGTCGAACCACACTAGCAGATAGTGGGGTGAAAGGGATTTTTTAGCGATTTTAGATGCAAAATGTTTAATAACATTTTCTTAATCAATTTTTTCTGTCATTTTTTAAAAACATTTATAATTTATTTTCACGATATTATTTTTTTAAAAATGTTTCACCATTAATTTCAGTATTTTTTTATGTTTACACAGCCTATTATATTGATATATATTTTAAAAAAATCATCCACCCATTAATTCATATGTGTAAATCTGGTTTTACACATGTGTAATACCGGATTACACATGTGTAAATCCGGTATTATAAATGTGTAAAACGAATTTTGTAAATAAAGAGATTTTTTTTATTTTTGTAAACTTTTTTTATTTTTTTAATGAAAGAGATAAATAAGGGAAATATTTTTGTGTTTTTATTTTTTAAATGTAATATTAAGAATGATACGTTTTACATTTATCTCTATAGCTATTTCTTTCGTATTTACATATATATATATATATATATATATATCTTTATCTATATCTATCTCTTTATCAATATCTATATCTATACTGTATCCAACTTCACAAAATAGTAGTCAGGTTATTTAACTTTGATTTGGTGTTTTATTTCTATTTAGTTTACCTAATTAGCAGATAATTTAAATTAATAGCAAGTAGTTATAAAATCAAATTTAAAATACAAAAAACAAATCTTAAAACAACCCTAATCATCGTTCCTTCATATATCACCTCCACACCTTCCACCCAAGTCCAACATCATACTATCACCATCGTCCCCCTCCCCCCACCACAAACACCGCCACATCTACGACCTTCTCTACGACCTGCGACCCACATAACAACCTGCGACCCCACAAACTTCGATCCCACTACCTGCAATTGATCTGCGATCCCACAACCTGTGATAGACCTACTACCCACCCCATCACCGACCTGCTTCGACGTACGTGTAACATCCGCCGAATTTTAAAATTATGAAACCAAACCTAAACTCACTTTGAACTTTTATACGATGGAAATTTTAATATTTAAAATTTTTATTATTTATTTTATTGAATCAAACATGTTAAATATGCAATTTAAGCAATATTAAAAATTATTTATTCATTTTATCATTTAAACAAAGAATAATAATTTATTTATTTATAAATATATCTTTTTCATAAAAGTATAAATCTGTATTTATCATTTTACAATAAAACTCATAAAGTTTTATTGGAAATAAATAGTCAAATTTTAAAGTTACAAGTTTTATAAAAGTTATAAATATTTTATAAGAAAATAAGTTGATTAAATTAAAATTAAGGTTTTAATAAATTAAAAGTTTAAATTGTAATTATTCTTTTATCTATTTATTTTATTTAATCTTATATTTATTTCAAAATCATAACCCCCTTTTAAAAGACTTATAA
>BJCM01066462.1:0-13465 GCA_018326385.1 Flaveria bidentis | reverse complement strand
AAAATAAAAAACAAAATCAAAATAGTAAAAGATTAAGGAAAATTGCAGATTTCGTCCTTTAAGGGATAATGACAAAATGGTACATTCACCCAAAACTAACTGAAAAAGTTAACCTCGGTTAGTAGAAAGGACATAGACGTGATAAATTTTTAAATAAAGGACGTTTAGTGTAATTATCAAAGTTTAAGGATAAGATTCATAATTTTAAACATATTTAAAGGACAAAATTTATAATTTACTCTAATTAATAGCACCCTATTTAATATCACTATAACTGAGTAGGCATTGTAATTACACTTATCGTTTCTACCCTTATTATTATAAAAAATATTTTTATATATTAATATTATTATTATAATTAACAGTACTATAACCATTATTATTATTAATGACCATTCACAATTTAAAAATGAACTGCCATCTAATAAGTAAGAAAGTATTTAACTCTTAGGGCACTCTAGCCGTAGGCTCATGGGGCCCGCACCGCGTGGCAAATCTGTAGTTGGTCCCTCACCTCGTGAAAAGTGATCGCTGGGCCACGTTAGCGTGTCATGCCACACCTTACAAACCCACTTTTGACCGTTGACAACGGTCATTTTTTATCGTTTGAGCACCCACCCACCCCCACTAGAATGGCTATATGCCATTTTTCTAAATAAAAATATTAAATATTTTTACACTATAAATACCAAATTTAAACTCATAAATTTTACATCATTCTCAAATACTTTTCATCTTCTCTCGTACAAATTAACAATTGACTTTCAACAAAATTATCTCACAAAAATTCCAAAAAATATCGACCGAATATGCAATCGGGTCCAACTAAACCGATGTCTTCTACTCAAACCTTCAACCCGCCAACACCACATACAATTGATTGAGAGTTTAATTTATAGATGTTTAGTTTTAATATTGTCATATTATTAAATTTTATGTTTTTTATGTAATGTATTTTTATATATTTATAGTTTGTAATTTATTTTTATTAATAAAGTAATTTTTTTTACTAAAAAATAATGTGGTGTAGTTTGGTGTGTGATGTAGTGTGATGGATGTGACATGGGCATCCTGACCACCCTTATAATTCATATCCAACTAGTCATATCAGGAGATAGATTTGTGGAAATGCATTGAATTATCATTTGAAGTTTCAAAGAAACGATAGAAAATAGTTGGTTGATGACAAAATTTGCTTGCAGACTCAAACTGATGGTATAGTGTCCGAATTTGCTTGCCTAACTATATCCATATCAATCATGTAGAAATGTTATGTTTGCTATGACCGAGTATGTTCACAATTGCAACAGAAACAATGATGATTTACTTGAAGGAATATTTGATGAATGTTTGTAAGTATAAAAAAGGGTAATTCAACGGCCTTATACCCACATCACTGGAGGTACGGAGACGAAACGTGCTGGACTGCATCGAACATGAATTGGCATAAGCTGCAGGGGTTCAAATTGGGGTTCTTGAGGTACATGCCGATAGACAAATATGATAATAGTTAACTAAAATTGTTAGAAAACTACTTATAAATAGTTAGTTTTAGGTGTGTGGTTTAAATAAAATATTAATAGATAAAGTTATTAATTCTGATGAACTGGTTTATACGAGTCATCTTATGATATTTAAATGATGTAATACTTTAATATATTTCAAATAGACCAAATGTTTTATTACAGTGAGTTGCTTTGAGATGTGTTTCTCCTTTAATAATAGACGGATCGGATCACTAGTGTCACCAATAAATTTACCCAGAGTCAGTTGTGGATTCAGAAATTTTTTTCACGGGGGGCGGAAATTTCAAGTGTCATTAGGCCACCGCAAATGGGTCGGGTCGGTTCAACAAAAATCATTTTTTTCTTGTCAGATGGGTCGGGTCGGTTCACTGACGTAAAAAATCGTTAAAATGGTACCAAACTCGTGAATTTGCGTATATGTATAATATAATAAAAATCATATTGAAGCAATTATACTTATGAAAGTGGTAATATGTGATGTTTGAAGCAATTATACTTATAAATTTTGTGATATATTCAACATGTTTTACATATATTATTATCAACTATATTTATCTTGATTAATTTTTTTTCCTATTAATTACATGATTATTTGAGAGTGAAATTAAAAAAATACATTCAATTACAGACCCGGTTAGTAAGAAAATATGGTTCGCTGGGCTATCAGAAGATCACCAGACCCAATGTAGTTCCACTTCAAACAATATATTTGAGATAATTTTACTATTTCTTTAGTTTCAAGAATTTTAAGGGGGGATAGTGACAAAATTTTATAAGAGACGGTCAGATTTTCACATATATAACACTGAAAAAAAAAATAGGATGGACGGCTAGCCCGCTTCCTCCTTTGGCTCTAGGTCCGCTGGCCAGAGGACTGGAGTTAAAGTATACAATAACCTCTAAAGATATAGAAAACAAGAGAATTTACAAGACACAATTGTGTATATTATATTTGGGATGCTTAAAACAAACGCTTATCCAAAAATATACGACTCCACTAGCCTTCTCACTTGTTTGTTTAAACGTAATAACAGTCGTCATTCGCACCAACCTCTGTTGTATTATATCCTTCATCGGCCTGCAAATTTTGTCTCCATTTGCACAAACCTTCGAATCTCTAATCGTTAATGGCTTCTTCTTCTTCTTCTTCTTCTTCTACAACTACTTGTATATACCTCATCACACACACTTCCTCAAAACTTCCATTCAATGGCGTACGCCGTCACTGCTTACGTCGCCGTCGCACTCACCACCGTCGTCGTCCTCCTTACGGTGACTCACGCTTCGACCGTCGGAGTTGAGTATGTTTCTCGTCTTCTTGAGGTTCAGGATCGAGAGAGAGCTCCGGCGTCCGTACAGCTTTGCGCTGCTAGAGCGGTGCTTGATCGCTTCATTCCTTCGCATTCATCTAGTTTCGAGTTTGAGATCATCACCAAGGTTAAAAGTCAAATTAGTTGATTATGTCTTTGTGTCTTTTTTTAATGTGGTTTTGTAATTATTATGTTGAGATGTGGTGCTTATTTGGTTTATTATAACTGGATTATGATATTTGATTTCCCATACGTATTTTGGGGAATGTCAATTGAATGATGAATTCGATCGGGTGGGTTTTTGTGTTTTGGATCATCTGGTGTCTGTTGTTTCGTTTAAATCTTTGATGACTTTTTAGAATCACATATGCAAAATTCGTTTGAGTGCAGCGAGCCATGTGCACTGGAATTATTATGAAATCTTTGATGACTTTTTATTTAAAGAACATGATTTCAGTTGGTTGATCTGGTCAAGATTTTCTGATATTTAGATAAATTGTCATTTATAAAAGCAAATCTTTAGGTTAATATATGTTTATATACTAATTGTATTTGGTTATATTAATTGCTTTAGTTTGTCTAGAATTGTCATATTATCATACACATTAATCACAAACTAGAACTTGACACACACTTTCGTTTGAGCAAAATAGATTTGAATCTCACATCCTTGTACCTTCATCTTCTGGAATTCTTTTTGGTAATTTTGTATGCGATACATTCAAAGTAAAATTTCTCATAAAGTTCATACGATTAAATTACATGCTGTTTCATTCTTGTTTATAGGAGCAATGTGGTGGAGTATCATGTTTTATGATTAGTAACCATCCTTCTTCAAACTTGCCTGGTGCCCCTGAAATTATGTATGACTCTTCTTTCATCACCTGTATGTTTTCCCTTTTACCATTAGCAATTCTGATTATAAATTTCAAAGGTTTGTCACTATAATTTATTAAACTTTTGTATCTGTTTTTCTTTGATAAGAACCTGATCTAGTTGAAACACCTGCCGATGCAAACTCATTTGTCATTGGAAAATCTTATTAAAGTCCGCTCATGTCATCTTAGTTACCATGTTCGTTATTATTATGGCTGTATCTTTATGCTTTATCATCTTCAAGAGTTGCTTTTTATTCATATCTGCTTCTTTATGTGCAATCCTAAACAGAATAAGCGGTGTCACGGGAGTGGAAATATTGTCTGGTCTTCATTGGTACTTGAAAAACTTATGTGGGGCTCATATATCATGGGATAAAACTGGTGGCTCACAACTATCTTCTGTGCCTAAGGCAGGGTCTCTTCCTCGTATGAAAGATGATAGACGTCTAATTCAAAGGCCTGTTCCTTGGAGTTACTACCAGAATGCTGTTACATCAAGTTGTAAGTTCAGTTTTTTGGGTTTTTTTTATAAATAAATATGTGAAATATTTACAATGTTTACTTTGGTTAGCCTACGAACTTATCATCTGGTTATACTTTTCATAGATACATTTGCCTGGTGGGACTGGGAAAGATGGGAAAAGGAGATTGACTGGATGGCTCTTCAAGGAATTAATATGCCTTTGGCATTTACTGGGCAAGAAGCTATCTGGCAAAAAGTATTTGAGGTAATTATTTTCTTCACTCTTATTATTCCCACTTTATAAATATTATTCCAAATTTTCAAACATTCATATAATCTGATATGACCAGATAGCTAACATTTATTGTACCTGGTTTGCAGAAATTTAATATTAGCAGCTCAGACTTGAACGATTTCTTTGGAGGTCCAGCGTTTCTTGCATGGTCTCGCATGGCCAACTTGCATGGGTGAGCTTTGTTTTCTTATTGTACTTCATGATTATAACCTTGCGCTTCCTACTGGTGTCCTTTAATTGGTTTTCTCAAACAATTCGATGGAAATATTGTATAACGGTTACAGATGGGGTGGCCCACTGCCACAAAGTTGGCTTGATCAGCAGCTTGCAATGCAGAAGAAAATTCTTGCTAGAATGTATGAGCTCGGGATGACTCCAGGTACTACACAGATTGTTTGGTTCATGCATTTGTAATTAGTTAATGAAACAAAAATGAAAAGAACTTTTGAATTATTGCAGTCCTACCAGCTTTCTCTGGAAACGTACCTGCTGCTTTGAAAAATGTATATCCATCAGCAAAGATAACACGTTTAGGCAATTGGTAAGTATATATATTTTTTAATTCTTTGCATTTGATGCCAATGGTCATGTAGTTGATTAAATGCATTTCTTTAGTCATTACTTAAGATTGAGGTACAGTTGAGTAGTTCTTTTATTTAAAGAAAATCTTATTATGCTATTCCTCTCAGGTTTACAGTTGACAGCAACCCTAGATGGTGCTGTACTTATCTTCTTGATGCAACTGACCCTTTATTCATTGAGATTGGGAAATCATTTATACAGCAACAGGTGAAAGGTATGTCTCTCATGATCTTTGTATAAAAAATAGATAGTCATCTGATTTTTGTGCACAGTATCATGGAAAAGTCTTTCTGCTATTTTGTAATACTGAATATACTTTATTGTTATTCAGAGTATGGACGGAGTAGTCACATTTACAACTGGTAAAACTTCTAAACACTTGTTTGCTTTTTATTCTTTAGCTGTCAGGTTTGAAATATACTCTCTTTCAGTCAACTGCATATACTGATAAGAAATACTGTATGGTTATGATTATTTCTTATTTTTATTGGAATTATCTGGTTGGAAAATGCTTGGTAAATTCCTGTATTACCAGTTTTGCATGACGTTCTTTAATTTTCAACTTCTTATAGTGATACATTTGATGAGAACACACCACCAACAGATGATCCTGAGTACATTTCTTCACTGGCTGCTGCAATTTTTAAGGCAATGCAAAATGGTGATGATGATGCTGTTTGGTTAATGCAGGTAAACAACCAAATGAAAAAAGAATCATTTGTTGGGTTGAATATCTATTTTCTTATTAAATGAAATCCCCATTATTTATTTATGTATATTGTGTCTGCAGGGATGGCTATTTGCATATGATCCATACTGGAGGCCTCCACAGATGCAGGTCCCCCCTCTCCATCCACCTTAATACACCTTGATTCTTAATCTGGCTATTTGTATGCATCAGCCAACAATGAAAAAAGTTCTTAATGATATTTTTTAAGGGAGATCTAGGTTTGGTAATGCTAAACTAATCACAAATTAAAGTTATTAAATTTGCATTAAGAGTGGGATCCCACGGGTATGATTGTTTGTTTGTTTGTATATTACTAATAAATTCGTGGGATATAGTGTTGCTACTCTGAAATTGGATTTCTGATGAACCGGTGAATCTCTGCATCTTTTATGGAATTATGTAAAATAAAGATTCATCAATCTTCTGTTTTCTTATGATTTCCCATTTTCTGATATCAAATAACTTGCATTCTCCTTTCAGGCACTTCTGCATGCTGTTCCTATTGGCAAAATGATTGTTCTTGACCTTTACGCTGAAGTCAACCCTATTTGGACTACCTCAAATCAGTTCTATGGTGTCCCTTACATCTGGAAAGTTACTCTTTCTTTTATTTATTTTTTTGACAAATAAGCATGTAGATTCTTGGCATATTAATAATTAACATTATGTGCCTATAGTTGTTTTTTTCTTATTTGGGTTACTATCTGTACTGCACAGGTGCATGCTGCATAATTTTGCAGGAAATGTTGAGATGTATGGTGTTTTGGATTCTGTAGGATCTGGACCCGTTGAAGCCCGTGTTAGCAATAACTCAACAATGGTAAATCATATATTTTGTTTTAGCTCTTGCTTTTACTTCCATAAATTAAAACTGATTAAAATTATAATTTTCTGCAATTATTTAGATCATGCATTTACTCAATTGCTGTGTTCTCTTAGGTTGGTGTTGGAATGTCAATGGAAGGTATTGAGCAGAATCCCGTAGTCTACGATCTCATGTCAGAAATAGCATTTCAGCACAACAAAATTGATGTCATGGTAGCATAAACTTCCCTATACGACAAATGTAATTACATCTAGTTCTGCTGCTGCTTATTATTAGTTTTATTATTTTGCAGAAATGGGTTAGTTCATATTCAAGCAGACGGTATGGAAAATTTGTCCTGTCACTGCAAGAGGCCTGGAACATATTATATCACACAGTTTATAATTGCACTGATGGTGCCTATGTAAGCAATATCTAATTCTGTAATCTTTAATTATAATAACAACAAGGTTATTAGCCCGTGTATTACACGGGTTAAAAGTTATAAATATATAATTTAAAAAATGTAAACAAAAATTTTTAAACTCTATTGTTTTTAATTTAAATCGATTATATAAACATAAGGAATTGTGATCATAAGGTTTAAAGGGTTAAATAAGATTTGAGATGATTGATATCATAGATTCAAAATCCCTAGAATGGTTGGTGTTGATTGAGGTAGTTAAAAAATATAAAAAATTCACACTTTTCGTTCAAAAAAAGTTAAAATAAAATAAAAACTTCAATTAATAAATGTAGCATGATTTGTGGAAAATTTGTTAAAAGAAGTTTAGGTGGGAAAGTTTTTGTGTGGTGAAATCTGGTGATGACATGTGTCACCACATGTAATTATTTATTACTATAGATTTACCAACCAAAAAACATACCTCATGCAGAGCTGCATTGTTTACATTTTATAAAATTTTACAGGATAAAAATAGGGATGTGATAGTTGCATTCCCAGACGTTAATCCAACCATTTATTCTATAAGTTTTCTTTCAAAGAGGAATTCCTTAGAAGATGAATCTTTTGACAGACCACATCTGTGGTACTCAACATCCGAAGTTATACGTGCATTAGAACTTTTCATTGAAGGCGGTAAAGAATTATCTAGAAGCAACACCTATAGGTGAACGGTCGTACATTCTTTCCTTAAGATTTTCTGTTTTTTCCCCTTTTGTGTCTCAATATTTACATCTTTCTTACTTTCAGGTATGACCTTGTTGACTTAACACGACAAGCATTAGCAAAGTATGCAAATGATTTGTTCCTAGATGTCATTGAAGCCTACAAGTCGCATGATAGTTATGGTGTTGCTCACCTTAGCGAGAAATTTCTTGATCTTGTGGACGATATAGATACGTTGTTAGCCACCCATGAAGGGTTCCTACTAGGACCATGGTTGGAGAGTTCAAAGCAACTTGCTATTGACAAAGAACAAGAGAAACAAGTAAGTTAGGTTTCTAAGTAGCATCTTATTTAGTTCTGAATCTTGATCTTAATAAGTAGTTTCTTAAAAGAAGTTCTTATAACTTTTAATTGTTGATTGATAGTATGAATGGAATGCAAGAACTCAAATCACAATGTGGTTTGATAACACGGAGGAGGAAGCTAGCCTGCTTCGTGATTATGGTAAGCGAAGCTAAATCTGTTGATTTTTATCTTTTTGTTAATAACATTGTGATGAAACTTGAACAGCCAATAACGGGTCAAAATGGGTTCGGCTTGTGTAAGGATTCAGATTGGGTTTGGGTTGAAACAGGCCTGGTTGGGCAATTTTTTGTATGTTTTTAAACCTTAACGTGTATAGTTTATATACTTTAATGTGTTATGATTTATAATTATCTTCTATTGAGAAAAGGAAATTAGAATGTAATGTACTAACATGCATCAAAACAGACTTAGTGCTACTTAACCTCCACTACTTTGGCCCTGTAGGCATGTTCCTCTTCTAACTACATGTTATTCTATCCATTTAACCCATTTGAAATGCAACAAGCTTTTCAAATATGTACTATAGTCGAAGGAAAACTTAATTACAATTATGACCGCACTTCATAAATATTACACATAAGGATATTCAGTACTGATTATGGCAGTGTTTTTCATAGAACTTCCCCATTTAGTTTGATGTTTGACGCAATCGGCTAAAACTCTAATGTGTTCCTTACTCCATTTACAGGGAACAAATATTGGAGTGGACTTGTACGAGATTATTACGGCCCTCGAGCAGCCATTTATTTTAAGTATCTGAAAGAGAGTTTGGCAACCGGAGAGAAGTTTAATTTACAAGGTTGGAGAAGAGAATGGATTAAGCTTACAAACGAGTGGCAGGACGCTAAAAACGTGTACCCAGTTAAAAGTGAAGGTGACGCCTTCAGCATATCCCAGTGGCTTTTCTACAAGTACCTGTCTAATTCGGGTGTATATGATCATTAGCTCCTGCAGTGCCAAATATATAAATGAAGTTGCTTGTGGTACAATATGAACTTTTATAAAATGACACTTTGAAATCATTTTTCATAATTTGGCCAACTCTTTAAGTAATAATGGGTGCCACTATTAGATGAGCTTTTAACTTATGAAGAACCATTAGAAGGAGATTTAATGTATAAAAGCTCGGAAAAGCATTTTCGGCTATCAAGTCAATAACGTACCAATATAACTTGACATGTATTGGACCAGCCATGTAAATTCTTTTTCAAAATAAAAAAATAAAATATATTATAACGTTATCATACTCAAACTAAAAGTAATAAAATATTTGTTTTTATAGTGTAATTAATTATTTTTATTTTACTTTATAACTCTTTTCATTAGTTACATATCTGAAAGAACAATAATTTAATGGTCGAGACACCCATAATTATAAATCTACATTTCAAATTTTTATACGGATAATATAGGTGGGTCGTATAGCTTGATGTAAGACGTATAACCCTTTTGACAGCCCTTTGAATTTTTTCTCATAGTCAGTGTCGAAATTTATTATACGTGTCGTATAGTTCTATATGTGCCGTATAAGGGTCGTGTAAAACTATATAGGGTGTATAACCCTCTGACAACTTCCCTTGAATTTTTCTTGCTTTCAATATCTTCAACACAATGCACCGCATATGATGTTATATAGGGTGTAGATTTATAACGTGGGGATGTCTTATGTTAGAAGCGTAATTTAATTATCTTAATTAATTTTACTTTACGACTTTTTTCATTAAGTACATATATGAAAGAACGATCGAGATTTGTTAAATAGTCAATCTGGAGAACATATGACGTCATGACGAAGCTGATCACACTTTTTCAAAACATCCAGTAGATGTGAACTCCAAATCTCACATGTATATATATATATTAAAACAACAATCATAATGTTCTAGATCGAAGAAGGTTCATCGGTCAAATCAAATACGCTAGCCTATCAACACGCAACGAACGTTGAAATTCAACATCAACATATATATATAAACACCTAATTCGCAATACAAAACCTTCATTATTCTCTCGAAAACCCTAACAATAATCGATCAAAATGGAAGGAAATTACGGTGATCACAGATCGGCAGCAGAATTGAACAACAGAAATTACCTGTGGGCGGATCATACGGATACGCAGACGGTGTACGTTTATCCAACGCAGAGCAACCGGAGTAAGATCAAAGACAAGCTGGAAGATGGCTTGGAGAAGACGAAAGAAGTGGCTTCAACAGGATTCAAGAAGATCAAACGAGGATCGACGGTAGGGTTTCAATGGATCAAACACAAATATCAAAAAACGATGCATAAATAGTAGGCCTGTTGATATGACGCCATTGATGATCAGAAGAAACGGTGTGGTGAATGATAGAGTTTTGTGTTTTTTGTTCTGTGATTTGGTACTTTGTTTTGTAAATTTATTTGTTAATAAATTAAATTGTTTGATGTTTGAGGTGGTTTGCCTTTCTTGGGAAGGTTTGTGATTTTATTAGCTTTAATAAAACTAAAGTAACTTGTAATATTTGCTTATTAAATGTATTTCATGGCATCTAAACTCCTAATTAGCCAAAAACTCTCAAGGAACGAGATGAATGAGCGATTTTTCAGATTAATCCAACGTCATAAGATTTGTAAAGCTACAAAGTTTGGTACTATATTATGTTTAAAAACAATATTGATGACCTAAAATTAGGTCTATAAAACGATGCCCATAGTTTAAGATTAGGATTACAAAAACAATGCATGTGATTTAAATTAGGTTTATAAAAACGTTACTAAAAACGGTTTAAAAATAGAATTTTATAGTTGATAACATAAGTGACCTGAATTTCGGTTTATCATAACAACGTTTTTGGTTTAGAATTAGGTATATAGAAAATTTCTTATGATTTATAAATTAGGTTAATAAAAACAATACTTATGATTTAAATTAGTTTAATAAAAACAACGCTTATGATCTAAATTAAGTTAATAAAAACAATGCTTATGGTCTAAATTAGGTTAGTAAAAACAACGCTTATGGTTTAAGTTAGATTTATATATATAGTGCTTATGTTCTAAGTTAGTTTTATACAAATAACCGCTTGAGATTTAAGTTGGGTTGGTTAAAAAACAATATACTACAAAACCTTAAGCCTTTTTGGTATTTGACACATATATAAAATCGGAACAAAGAAAATTTGGGGATGTAGAGCGCTCGCTTCGCATGCGAGAGGCATGGGGTTCGATTCCCCGCATCTCCATTTTTGTCTTATCTTTTGCAATTTCAAACTAAAATAACACTATTGATTTAATTTTCTCATTAACTTTGTAATTCACAAAATTAATTACAAATCAAGGACCAAGATTCTTATAACGTTTACATGATAATCTCAATCTCAATCTCTATATATAATAAAAGAAACCATTTTCAGCCACTTGGCAACATTTCAACAACTACATTGCCACTTGACAAGTTTTTTTATACATAACATTCACGTGGCACAACCTTAGCATTTTTTCAATAAAATACACGCGGGTTCAAACCCGAACCATGTTTCTATTCGGGTTTATTCAAAAAGGCCCAAAACCATTTTTTTCTAACCCTAATTTCATCTTTCTCCATTTTCAGCCGCTCCTCTCTCATCCCCTCCTCTCTACACTTTCGTCTTTACCTCCAATTTTATCTCTACCTATGTTTTCATCAATCCGATTACAACTTAATTAATCATGGTGGTCGGGTAAGCATTTATGATTTTGATTAATTCGATTTGTATCTTGGTCGACCCGAAACGCGATTTCATCAGTCCTGTTATCTTCGATTTTGTTAATGGAATTTTTGATCATGTATCTTTTTGTTCGATTTCAAACAATATAAATACTCCTCTGATTTAATGTTATAATTCATTGTTTGATCTGCACATTTGTTCGATTTGTATCTTGACCAACTCGAAACGCGATTTCACCGGTCCTATTATTTCCAATTTTTGTTGATGAATTTTTCGATTATGTATCTTTTTGTTCGAATTCAAACAATATACGTATTCCTCTGATTCAGTGTTATAATTCGTTATTGATTTGCACATTATGTTCTAGGATGCCTCATGGTTTTTTTGTGAAGATTGAACCATTTTATACGGGCTCAAACCTACTGGTATGTGTCAAACCTACTGTTTTTTGTTTCGTGTTGTCTTTAGTATGTCTGATTCATTGTATGTGATTGTTTATATCATATCCGATTCGATTTCTATCTGATGCATTGTATGTGAATGTTTTTTAGCGAGATTTGATGCAGTACCACATATCTACTTTCTATCTGTTTGAGCTGTTAATATTAGGTTAAATGCACTAATCAGGTTATTCATGTTCGGTTTAACTTATTTAATTATTGATTCTTTTAGATGAACACATTGGTCAGTTTATTGGGGTTGGATTACAGTTTAATTGTATGTTGGTTTGGGTTTCTCTTCTTAATGGATGGTGTTCTTGATTAATGGATGATGTTTTATGTGTAATTCAAATTGAATATTGTCCTTATTCAAAGTATAACATTTGTAACTAATATTTTTCATGGATAATATTTCTAATATGAATATCACCATAAGCAAAATTATAAATTATAGTTAAGTTATTTTAAGTACATTTTTTTTTCCAAAAAATCATCCTGAATTTGAGAATCTCTATACATATAAAATAAATTGTTTCTAAAAAATCAGCCTGAAATTTAAGAATCTCTATACATAAAAAATATAAACGGTAATCTTATTAACTGAACATTTAACTTATGCATTTTAAGACATTTTAAGTATTTTTAAATCTATAGTCTTTCCTTATTTAGTGATGAGTTAAAAAATATATTATTCGATTAAAATTAACATTAATAAGCAAAATCGATAAATAAATATCTTTCCATAATTATATATCTTTTATTCTGAGAAGTTTACACATTTTCCAAATTTTATAAAACATAACGGATTTCATTTATCATTATATAACCAAATATAATTAAAAGTACATTTGAAAAAAGATTTACAAAATATTAGAATAACATTTTATTTAAATAAATAAAATCCTGCAATTCATTCTAAAAATAAGTTATATTTCCTTAATTAATTATTAATAACAAAATTTTATGACATATATAAACTAAATTATTTGAATCATTGCATATTTTTAGTAAAAGATTCGTTTTAAATAGTTATTCTAAATTATTGTCTTAATTAATTGTAAATTTACTAAATTTAACATAATTAATTGTAATTAAGGAAATAATTTAAATTCAAAATTTAAATTGATGTGTAATTATTTTTTATAAATTTAGTATCAATCTTATTTTAATTTTTTAGATTTAGTATTGATTATCTTTGTTTTAATAATAATGATGATAATTAATTAAGGAAATAACTAATTGATATATACTT
>BJCM01066458.1:0-19484 GCA_018326385.1 Flaveria bidentis | reverse complement strand
TTGCTCATTTTTATGGTTATCCGCACACATATGTGGCGTTTATTTTGCTCGTCACCCCTTATTGGAACTTCGTTGATTGTGTTAACCAGGGATAAGATGTTAACCCATAGCTTGTTGAACAATTTAGTTTGAACTTGAAATCACCAACGAGGTCTACTTATCTATTGTGTTGAATCTACCGACACATCATCTAATGGTCTAACAACCTTTAGGTCTACTTTCTCCGTGTTACCTTAGTAGTCGCTAGTTTTACTATCATTTCATTCTTTTAAAGTCCCAAACTTTTTGTTCCTGTGTACTATCATTTTCCATAGTCATTGAATCAGTATCACAGATACGATCTCATTTCTCTTAGCTAGACTGTCCTCATCCCTCGTTTTTTATGTACTGAAATTAAAACAACTAAATTTAATATTAAATTAACATATTCTCCCCCTAAAATTCTAAAACCGAAAATGTTTTTGCATTTAGAATTTTAATAGGAGAAGAAAGAAAATAAAATAAAAGAAAATAAAAATAAAAGTAAAAATGAAATCTACTTGTCGGACTAAGTACTGTCATCATCGGAAATCACTTCACTTTTCTTTTTAATGTCGTTGACCTCTAACAGATATAGAAAACGTGGTTTATCAAAGGCTTTTGTGTAGAGATCAACGCGTTGAAAATCTGTATTTATTTTAACAACATCGATCAAATGCTTTTTGAAACAATCACGTATAAAGTGATATTTAATTCAGATGTGTTTGGTTTTAGGATGTTGGACCGGATTTTTAGTTACGGCTATAGCAACATAGTTATCAACATAAATAGGAGTGTTAGAGAATTGCAATCCGTAGTCCCGCATTTGCTGTTGAATCCAGATGATCTATGAATAGCAACTTGCAGCAACAATATATTCTGCTTCTTGCACTGACAGGTGACTAATCTTCTCCTAAAGAATTGACATCCCGCTGATGTTGACTTGTAGTTCATTTTGCAACAGCCGTAATCCGAGTCACTATACGCTGTAAGCTCGAAATCATCATCTTGAGGATACCACAACCCGAGTGTTGGAGTACCCTTCAGATAACGAAATATCCTTTTAACGTCGATGAGATGGTTGACCTTCGGTTTTGCCTGATATCTGGAGCATAGACACGTCGCGTACATGATAACCGGTTGTGAGACGGTGAGGTACATGAGAGATCCGATCATTCCTCGGTAAATGGTGGCATCAACCAGATCGCCACTTTCGTCGGGTGCCACATCATGGTTGTGAAGTCGACTGGATAGATAAACATCCAAGCATGTTCTTGACGGAAGGATAAACAACATCAAACCAAAAGTCAAACAATAATACGAACTATAATTGAATGGTTTCATTGATAAAACCTAATGATTACAAGCTCGTTACAACATAAGAATCAAGACTCTTGGCAAGGGGAGATCGAGCATGATCTCCCATCTCAACCGGCAGCCCTAGGCTCCGGGCAGACTCCCTCTCTCAATCCTTAATCTCTCTACACATTGAAACTGGTATATATAGGCCTCGGCCCATATTAGATGCGACTGTGCCCATTCGTGCGATTGGACCACGCGTATGGTTCAATCGTACGACTAGACCATGCGTATGGTTCAATCGTACGACTGGACCATTCTTATGGTTCAGTCTTACGAATGCCCCAATCACATCTATCAGTCACAAAATTGGTCCATTAGCATGGCTCAGTCATACGACTGAGTCTTATTTGCATATGCTCTTGCGAATGACCCAGTTTCATGTGTTTACAACATATCAGGTGTAATACATTAAGCCAAGACTATTCGACAAGCGACTGACTCACTATATATGACCATTTATGCTCCAACAATGGTTTGTATCAAGTGGAGTCCTAGCTGCCGAAGCATTCTCCATATCGAACCGACTGAGAATATCGCCTACATACTTGGTTTGATGTAGGAAAATTCCCTTAGGTGTCTAATCCACCTGTATCCCGAGAAAGAACTTCATTTCTCCTATGGCACTCATCTCAAATTCTGCCTTCATTACCGCTTCAAATTCCTTACACAATTCTTTGTTTTTGGACCCGAAGAATATGTCATCAACATAGATCTGTACAAGCAGTAAGTCACCATCCTTTTCTTTGATAAACAATGTACAATCAATCACACCTCTTCGAAACCCGTGTTTCACAAGATGAGTCGAGAGCTTCTCATACCATGCTCTGGGGCTTGATGAAGCCCGTATAAATCCTTGTCTTGCTTGTAAACTTTGTCCCGATGATTTGGATCCTCAAATCCCTCGGGTTGACTGACATACACGGTCTCTCGGATTTCACCATGAAGAAATGCACTCTTTACATCCAGATGATAGACTTTGATCTTCATGTAAGAGGCATAGGATAGGAAGATAAGGATTGCTTCCATTCTTCCCACTGGTGCCAAGAGATCATTGTAATCAATCCCCTCGACTTGTCGAAATCCTTGAACTACTAGTCGAGCCTTGTTTCTGATAATGACCCCTTGGTCATCCTTTTTGCACTTCAAAACCCATTTAGTTCCAATAACCTTAGCACTTTTAGGTCTATCCACCAAAGTCCACACTCCTAACTTCTTGAATTAAAGAAGTTATTCTTGCATGGCACTCACCCAAGCCTCATCATTGAAGGCGTCACATACATATTTAGGCTCAAAGTGAGACACAAAACATCGATAAACACCGTCGTGAAGGTAGCCTTTTTCCATGACTGAGGCATAATCAGCTGAGTAGAGCTCATTTCTTATGTGTACTCCCGATTGTACACCCTAAGACATTGTCCAGAGGATGATAAACATTTAGTCGAGATCCACGAGTGGTGGGTACAACTACCTCATTATCCAGATTGTGATCCGCAAGTTTAGTATCTGAGGCAGTGGGAGTATGGGGTTCTGAAGTGTCAGAGGCATTCACATCTAATGCTTGTGTACTTGTAATAGTAGGAACCTGTTCCTCCTAATCCACCTGAACGTTTTCCACTTCTTCATCATCAGAAGAGGAGTCACGTGTCTCTAGTGCTCCCCCTGAGTTACTAGAAGACTAACCTTGTGACACGAATATTGTTGAGTCTACGGCCGGTGTATTTAAGACATCATACATGATCTTTGTCGAAAGCTCATCATCAGAAGGAGTGAGAGTAATGTTGAAGGACTTGAAGAATCCATCATAATCAAAAAAGAAGGCGGGTCCTTTTCATGCCGGGGGGTGGTGAATCTCTGAATATCGACGTTGCACCACATTTCTACTTGACCCGATGAGTTGTTGTAAACCCTCTTATTCAGTATGTTGTATCCTAGAAAAATACCTTATTCAGCCTTTTCACTGAACTTTCCTGACTGATGTTTCTTCAGCAGTGTACATCGTGCGCCAAATGGTTCAAGATAGTCTAGATTACGTTTACGTCGTTGGAGCAACTCGTAAAATGTTTTACCATGTCTTTTAACCTCCAAGACTCGATTCAAAGTGTAACATGCATTTGCAACCGCCTCATTCCATAATTGGATAGGCAGTTTCAAGTCTGCTATCATCGTCCTGACTGTGTCTATCAAACTTCTGTTCTTCCGTTCAGCAACTCCGTTCATCTGTGGAGTGTAGGCATATGTGAACTGATGTACAATTCCCTTTTCTTTGCAGAATGCCTCCATCCACCGATTCTTAAATTCTGTACCATTTTCTGAGCGAATCTGACGTTCCTTTAACTTGTATAGAGATTCCGATATGGTCACAAGTTGTTTGAACGAGTCAAATGTTTCTGATTTGGATTTCAAAAACATTACCCAAGAGAATCTAGAATAGTAATCGGTGACTACATAACAATACAGATCTCTAGAGATGCTCTTTGTGCTCACAGGACCAAACAGATCCATATGTAGAAGTTCGAGAGGCAATTCAATAGAGTTGACATTCTTTGTCTTGTGAGACTTCTTGGTTTGTTTCCCTTTCTTACACGCCACACAGAAATCCGATACTTGAAAGTTTTTGACATTAACTCCATTGACCAAATCATTTGGAATGAGATGATTCATCTTCCTTGGATTTATGTGTCTCATTCTCCTATGCCAATAGATGGATTCCTTCTCAGTTTCCTTTTACAAGAAGCATTGGACTTGATGATCAGTTGTGGAGACCTTTGATAGATCAAAGACGTATAAGTCATTATACCTTGAAATTGACATTAAAATTTGTTCCTCCGGAATGATGTACTCCTTCTTCAACATGTAGCACTTCTTGTTGTCAAAAACAACCTTGAAACCTTTGTCACAAATATGTGATACAGAAAGTAAGTTATTTTGTAGTTGCTGAACATAGTTGACCTTGTCAAACTTAACTTTCTGATTTCCCACTTCTCCATGTGCAGTGATATACCCTCCTTTATTTCCATCAAAGGAAACATGTCCTCCATTAATTTGTTTGACTTTTGAGAGGAGTGACAGATTCCCGGTCATGTGCCTAGATGCTCCACTATCCACAATCCAAGTGTTTGTAATAGCACTATAATGAACACCCTGCAGATTGAAAGGAAATGATTAGTGAAGGTTTAGGACCCAAGCCTTAACTGGCTTAGGTAACCCAGAGGAATCATACATCATAAATTCAACCCACTGTCCATTTGAGGGTGAGGGCATATCATTCTTCTTACTGCTCTCAGTATCAAACATTTGATTTGACTTTTCTTTCCATAAACCAGTTTTGTGCAAGGCCTGTTTGTGATAAGTAGACGACACATTTATGGTTTGAACTTTAGTTTCATTATTTCTTTTAGGTGGAGTAATAGAAATCCTTTTAGAATAAATCTATTTAGCATCATGAAGTTCAATTTTCTTTCATGGTGTATGATACTAAGGAAAATTAGAAGCAATGTGTCCTCTCTTTCCATAATTGTAGCACGATCGACCTTCTACAGGTTGGGAAAGACTCCTCTATGGGGAAGTGTGTGAGATGGGTGTGACTTTGGGCTTATTGGGTTTTAACTTTTCTTGTTTAGATGTTTTAACTTCTTTAACAAAATTTACCTTTAGAACGGTGGTAACATCTTTTGCCTTTTGTTTGTTTAGACTTTTACGTGGAGCATGTAGTTGGGTACTTTGTTTCGTCAGTTTATGTTGAGAACTAGACCTGGTGGAAACTGAATCTACCTTAACCTTTGCAAATATTTCATCCAATTTAACAATAGGAAATTTACCCTTAGATTTCAAAGTGTCCTCCTTCACTTTAGTGATAGATTCCATCAATTGAATGGTGGAATCTGGATCACTAACTAGAGGAGTGGTCACCACATTATCCTTAATAGGATTGTTATTTACTAGTCGACAATTAGTATTTAACAAGATCTCATGTAGTGGTGAAACCACTTTGTAACCTAATCCCTCCATGTTATTTCGTTCTTTCACTAAGTTTTTAAATATGTGAGAAGAACTAGTCCAACTGTGCAGTTTTTGTTTTAATGAATTTACTTTGACTTCCAAAAGTGATTTTTTCCTTTTTAGTTTCTTCAAGGGAGCTTAAATAGAACTTAATGTCATTTTCTTGGTTAAAAGCCACTACTTCGATTTCCCTAAGTTGTTTATTTAACAATTCTATTTTCTCTCTATAACTATGCTCATTTAGTTTTAAAATGCGATTTGCTTCAGTGCACAGTTGCAAGTCCTTTACTAAGCTATCGTAGTGATCTAATAACCTAGCAAATTTAAAATCTATGCTTTGCCTAAATTTATTACATTCAGAACAAGCATGATTGTCAAAAAGTTGGTCTGTGAAACTTACCTGAGAAGGTTCAGTTGAATCAGCCATCATCGCTGAGTTTGACTGTTCAGGTGCTGGTGATTCTGAACATGTTGTGCTGAGACCTTCATTCCGGTGTGTGACTACAGTAGCAGTATCTTCTTGATCTGACATTACTGGCTCAACTGCTATATCACCTTCGCTTGCCGTGTCATCGTCCAAAACTTCAACATTTGCGATGTTGGACTCACCCGGGGACATAAATTTGAAAGTCCAATCTTGTCCTTCGTCACCTTGAGCACTCAAGGCCTTTGTCTTTGTACTAGACGAGGCAGCTCCACCTGTTGGTTTGTCCTGATGGTTAACAGTCGAGAATAGGTTGTCGTTGCCTGTCTTCTTGGGCTTTACACACTCACGTTTAAAGTGCCCATTCTCTCCACAGTTGAAACAAGTAACTTTGGACTTATCAAAACCAAAAGTAGTGTCTTTAGTGGCTATCAAATTTTGTTTTGTCTTCTTAACAAACTTTTTAGCTCTCCGCACAACACTTGCCAATGCCCATATTATGTCCATTCTTTCAAGCTTGTTCTCGTCTATCTGTTGGTAATCTTCATCTGCTAGATGACAGTTACCAATCTTTTCTGCAATCAAACCGTCATACGAGTGGACAACAACTGGCAATAGATCCATATGTTCTTTAGCCACCTCCACAATGATATTCCCGAGATTCTCCGTCTTTAACTTGGTAGCATTAGCCTCAGGTGCAATATAATGGGTACTTGATGATCCAGACGTGTCAGACCCTGAAGCTATGATTGGTGAAGGAGCAGATGAACTTGAAAAAAATGCAGTTTGAAGGGGTGCTCTTGAACTGGCTGTTGTGGAAGAGGCGTTGTAAAGTGAAGAATTTTGGTCATATGTTCCTTTCTTCGACTTTTATTTCATCCTATGTTCCTCCTCTCTCAATTTTAGGATGAAGTTGTTTATATCTAATTTTTCCAATATACTATTTTGTCTTAAATTAGATACAAACGAATCTCACTTCTATCGTAAGCCATCCACCAAGCTAGATACCTTGTCTTCCATTGATGTTGTAACTCCATAAATATGCAGCTCACTCATGAGATGATAGAACCTGTCGATTACATAATCTAGACTTTCTTTTCCCATTGAAGAGAAGTTTTCAAACTCCTTCTTTAAGGCTTTTGCCTTTAGAGGTTTTAACGAAGCATTTCCGTCATAGCGTTTTTCCAAGGCTATCCAAAGTTTCTTAGCCTGATTATTCTCAGAAAATTGATGGAATATATTCTTTGGAATAGACTGAGTTAACAGGGCATAAACCTTCTTCTCTGCATTATATTTCGTCTTCTGGCTGTTAGTCATCCCTCCCAAGGTCAATTTTTCCCCATATGCACCAACTGACATGTCATATCCTGTTTAAATTGATTCCCAAAGGTTGGGATCAACTCCATTGAGGTAGATCTCGAAACGCTGCTTCCACTATGGGTAATCGTCTAACGTTATAAGCTTAGGTGGTTTATTATGATTCCCAGACTCATTCTCCAGAAGTAAGAGGCTCTGGATCCGTGTGTCTCTACCTGTAGTGAATGCTAAGTATTGTTCTTCCATCTCCTTAACTTTAAACTTTTGAGATCAAGTACTTCACTTGTGCGTATGGACCACTCGTGCGATTTAACTTATGTGAATGAGTCAATTATATATATATGTACATATATATATATATGTATATATATATATATATATATATATATATATTCATGCGAATGAAGAGTGCGGATGAATTCAATCGTGCGTAAGGAGAGTGCAGTTGGAGTCTATGCGAATGAAGCTGGTCAGTCGTACGAATAAACAAGGCGATTGAGTTCAATTATGCGTATGGGAGGTGCGAATGGGTTCAGTCGTGCGATTTAGTCAATCGTGCGACTAATGGCTGTTGTTTTTGCAAAAACGATGGTTTTGCACACTTAGACGCAAAAACATGAATTTCTCACAAACCCTAATTGCCGTATGCCGAAAAACGTTAACTTCTTGACCTGGAGACCTAGAAAACACTATTTGACAAAAAAGATTGAGTTTTTGAGTAAAAGAAAATGTGATTTTTATATCAAAATCGATTGAATCACACACAAATCAAGAGCCAAAGCTCTGATACCACTTGTTAGGACCATTTAGGTACGGAGTACTAGCTGATTTACGTGTATACCAAAGAAAATAGTCTGGAATCCTATTTGATTAGCATTCCAAACAGTGAGAACGCAATTAACGTTAAGAATGATTATCAAGATGATTAACAGCGATCTATGAACTTGGAACAGGTGTTCTTGAGTCTCTGGATGGCTAGGGTATGATGAGGTGCTTAGGTATTCGAATTGTTCCGTTTTTCCATGAATTAAGTGGTATTTATAGGTTAGGTTTTTCCATTCGTACGACTGAACCATTAGCATGGTTCAGTCATGCGACTGAAACTTGTGGTTGATTCATCCGCACGACTGAATGTTCAGTCGTGCGACTGAGTCAATCTTATATCACAATCGTGTGACTGATCTAGTCTCCTAGTTCAATTTTTTTTGACTGGTCCATTAGCATGAAGAATTCATGCGTATGGTCCATTAGCATGGTCCATTCGCATGAGAACTTCACACGATTAAGTTTAAACACGTTTCTCAACCATTATTGACTAAGAACTACGTAAACAACCACAAACCTATATAGTTAGTTCAATATGTGTTATCACATAATAAACAATGAAATATTAAACATTATAAGCATCACCAACATCTTTCATTTCATTCATACCCATTCAATTACATATACGTAAGACATGAAAGACATTTTACATTTAGCTTCTAAACTAGGTACACATGTATCTACACTTTCCCTTGGCTTGTGAGATACCTTATGTTGCTTTCCATTCAGGCATGCAACACATTGGTCATCACTTGTAAACTCTTTCTTTGGTGTCCAATTTACCAAGTCATTTTTAATTAGTTTATTCATATTTTTAAAGTTTACAAGGCACATTCTTTTATACCATATGAAATATTCATCACTATTTGCTTTAGACAAAAAGCATGAAACTTCTCCATAGGTAGATGTTTCTTGCAAGTCCATCTTGTACATGTTCCCTTTCCTTGGGGCTCTGAGAAGGATGCGCTCATAAGGAATGACCACCCTGGGCTTGAGAACAATGCACTCATACTCAGTAAAACATGTTGTGACTCTGATCACAAAATTGAGATACACTCAAAAGATTGTATCTAAGCTCCTTGATAAAGTTTACCTTCTCAATGCAGAGCTTACCATTTGGGACCTTGCCCCTTCCTGTAATATAACCACCAGCATCTCCTCCAAAAGTAATTGGTCCTCCATCAATCTTTTCAAATCTCCGGTGTAGTGACCTATTGCCTGTCATGTGCCTGAAACATCCAGTATCAATGATCCATACATTCTTGTTTGCCTTTAGTTGTTCCTGCACAAAGTAGATAATTAGTTACATTTGGAAACCCAAGCCTTGCTTGTCTTGGGTTTATCTAAAGAAGTTGAAGGTAATGTAATAGTGATAGATCCTATACACATGTTTTGAGGATCATTTGTTGTTGATAATGGAAATCTTTTAGTCATTTGGTCATTCTTGAACTTCCACACCACCTTTGGATACCTCGACTTGACCTTCAATACTTCAGAAGTTTTACTGACTTCGGAAGTTTTTATTGCTGGACCTTCGGAAGATCTTGTTAACATTGTAGAGGCTTCAGTGCTTTGGAAGTATTCCCTTATTCCAAGACCAAATTTTCTTCTGAAGACAATTTTCCACTTGCCTTCATCCTTATTTTTGAGCTTCCGAAGTAAATAGATTATCCTTTTGAAGGTTGCTTTTTCTTGGAACTCTTAGAAGTCTCTTTCTTGAACACGTGGAGAGTGCCTTTAGGACTGTAAGGTCAATCCTTAGCAAGATGAGAGGAACTCTCACACATAACACATTCTAATTTCTTCTTTTTAAAAGCCTTCTTTTGTGAACAAGGATAAGCTTGATCACTTTGCTTCTCCATCTTTATCATTGCATAGGTAGTGGAAGTCTATTTAGGGTGAGGATTTCCTTTGGAGTTGGATAGTTTAGACTGTGTAGCAGTGGTACACAACCGATCAGCCTTCTTCTTGATGCTGGGATGAGTTGATACTGAACTTAAACTCCTGGTACTAGAGTTTAGGTTAGTATCATCAGTCTTCACCACTTCAAATCCTATAGAGATGAATACTTGTTTCTACTAAGAGTTGAAAGTGCTCTTGATCTCTTGAGCTTTCTTTGCTTTTCATTTGCCCTTTCTGATCAAGTTCTTTCTCACAGACATGGTCATCATCTTCAGTAGGATAATGACCCTTCTTAGAATCCTCTCCTTCACTCTACTCAGAGGCATTCTCTACTATCACTTCTTCATCATCTTCCGTTAAGGGGTCTTTGAGAATAAGGTCATCTTCACACGTTCCACACCTAGGAGATCTTACAGACAAAATGGTGTGTGTAGGAGCTATCTCACTAGATCCTAGTCCCTTCTTATTCTTATAACAAACTTTTGCATACAAGGATTAGGATATAATGTTCTTGATGGTTTCTTCTTCAAGAACACATTTTTCTACTCTGCCTTTGCTGTTCACAAGCTCAGCCTGGCAATCAGTCAACTTGGTAATGAGATCTTTGATCCGAGTCCTAAAGTTGGTATGTTCAAGTTTAAGAACTGAAATGGTTTTCCCTAAGTCCTCTATTTTCAGTTTATAATCATTTTCAGATCTTTTAAGATCAGATTTTATGATATTCAAGGACTAAAGATCAAATCTCATTTCTATGTTGTAAGACCTGTATCTATTAACTTTAGCAATACATTTAGGTGTACAGAGATGTTCCAATACATTTGCTTCATCATTGTCAGCCATTATTGCTTGGTTTGGGATACATATTCCAACTGAAAACTCCAATCAAAGCCTCCTTCTTCAATAGCAACTACAGCCTGTTTAGGCTTCTCATTCTAGGTGGCTTTCTTAGTGTAATTTGGTCTAGTTTGTACTTGACCACCATACAATGTCCCTGTTCTCAAGAGTCACTCCAACATCCATTAGAGTCTCCACAATCTAAAGATACCTAAAGTATTGTTGAGTCATGGATTCACATGTTTTAAACGTGAAAATTTCAAATTGCTGCCTTAGTGAACCCTTCTTGTTCTCCTTGGCTTCAGTAAAACCCTCATACATTAGTTTTAATGCATCTCATAGTTGCTTAGTTGTTTTGCATTTCTTAAAAGCTCTGTATACAGAGTTTGGAAAAACAGTTTGAAGGGCTGTCATGGGTTTCTGATCAATCCATACTCTCTTTTTGTCTTCATTAGATTAATCAGCCACAACATTTGGAATCATTCCACCTCCAGCAACTAAAGAGGTGCTTGGTATGTAAGGTCCTGTGACAATAGATTCCTAAATCATGGAGTCTTGTGACTTGATGAAATCTCTCATTCTTTGGTATCAAGTGTCAAAGTCTTCAGGAGTGATAAGTGGGGACTTTGTCATGGGTCTAGTTTCCATATCAGCTTTAGTAATAGCTGCCATTTGAGATGTTTAGTATTTTGTGTGTGTGAGGGATCTAGAGATGGTGAGATCTTAATATCAAGAGCCTGGAATGCTCTGATACCAATTGCAGGAACTACCAACTAGTCACATCTTGATACAAAGTAACACAAGTAATAAAGATATAGAACACTAACGTTAACACAATTGTTTTGGTTTTCAAGAATGATGTATATTGATATCAAGTTCCTTACAAGTTCTTACAAACCATAAAGGATTAAAGATTACAAATGGACCTGAGATACTTTATACTACATCCTATAGTCGGCCATACTTTGAAGGCCAGCTGGATACATGATCTAGACAACAAAAAAATCAATGTAGACTCAAAAGGCAGTTTGCCTTTTGACTAGTGACTATGACATGCCATAGCTCACATCCTAATATATATCAAAAAAGATAAACGTACATAAAGTAGAAAGTAGCAGACTCAAGACCTCAATGTACAGTTTATCAAAAGTATGGACCATTCACCAACTTGTGAAAGTTGGTGAGCCAAACAGAGTCGCAACGGAAAGGTGGTCTAGCTTTATGGTAAAAGGTACATCAGATAAAACATGTACTCAAAAAGTCTTCCGAAGAAATCTGTCTTCAAGTGTTGGCTTCGGAAGACATTGTCTTTGAAGCATTGAAGACTTCATGTTTGGCTTTGGAAAATATTGGTCTTGGCTTCAAAAGATTTCACACTTAGAATATTTTCTAAGGTAGAGTGTGCAACTTCCGAAGCATTCTACTTCAGTACTACTATGCATGCATGCAGGATAGACTTTGGATGTTTTAGGTTGCATCAGCCTTATATGAATCCTTACAGTCATGACAATCTAACCTTAAATGAGTCCTCGAGTTAGCATATCCCTTCTAACTTGAAGTATTGTATAGGGAACCTTTTATTACTTTCCTTGTAGTTTATGTTAGAAAAATAAGTCAAGATTGTCGTCTTTAGCAATTACCCACTTTTTCCAAATATTACATACCCTCGCCCGAGCCAAGTTACAACCCATCAAAGATCTAACAATTTATGCAAGTAAATATCTGAGTAGGTAGAGATTTGATCCCATAACAAGCGTATGATTTCACACGTATTCAACAAGGCAATTGAGTGGATTAGTCATACTTAATCTTATTTATGACTCCATAAATTTAGCGGAGTGTGAGTGTATCTTGTGAGAAGTGTGGATTTTTACATGACAATAATCTTTACTAACCAATCTATTGCTTGCTAGAATATCAATTTACATATGCTTAAAATGTTTACATTTGGTTGAAATAATATTTACTTACGTATTTCCCGAAAGACATATTTATTATTTGATTTATATGGTGTTTGGTGGAATCGTCATTTCAAGTGATTTTTGCTTGAGGACAAGCAAAGTTCAAGTGTAGGAATATCTGATATGCTCCAAATTATACATAAAAATCCTATCAAAAGCACATCAATAATTCCTCAATATCTCCCTTAAAATGATGAATATGTACTTCAAAATGTTAACTTATGTTTTCAGGTGTTTAGAAGGGAAACATGGACAAAAGAAGTATATTTGGCAAAAATTGAAATAATCCGAGCTTTGAGTCCAAGCATGGGGTCCTGCTTCACTAAGCACCCCCCATGCCTTGCGCGAAACGCACCCCCGTGCTAAATTAACACACCCTCATGTTTGGGCATCTGAGATGACAAAAAGTATTGTCCCCTAAAAGCAAGCACGGGGTCGTGCTCATGAGACACGGGGTCGTGCCCCACCTCCAACGCAGGATCGTGCCTGACACAAGCTGCACGTACGAGCCGACCAACTTTCGTAACCATTGTACTAGCATGTGGTCGTGCCTTTTAGGCATGGGGCCATGCTTAAATACTCCAGAAAGCCTATAAATAGAGGCTTAAGTTCACTATTTTTGGTATGCTTTGGTTGGAGAGTTACTCTGCAAAATTCTCTAGGGATTTGAGTCTTCAAGACCATTTGGAGGCTCGGGAGGTGCATAGAACACTTGGAAGAAGCTAGGGATCATCTAAACGTCATCCATTGTGGATCACTGCTTTGATTATTCCATTTCAACGATGAATTTATATCTATCTTCTATGTTATTTGTTGTTATGTTCAAGCTCATTATGAGCTAAACTCTTATTATCATCCAAATTAGGATGATAACCTTTATTCCTAGGTTTTAAATCTAAACGCTTCAATCTTAGTTTAATTTATTCTTTTTAAATCCTAAACTCAATGCAAGTTATCATTTTCTCAAACAAAAACCTAATATGACAGTCAAATCTCAAGGTTGTTGAGTAGGCTAGGTGTGTCCACAGATTGATACTCAGTTCTTACCAATACTATCTTACCACATGACAGGTACACTTGCCTTTTATATGTGTGGTTTAGTATATTTAATAACCAATTAAAATTAAATATGTGCGAAAAATCTTTATCATAATATATACACTTCGCATCACATCAGGAATCATGATTTGGCTTAATGGGTTGGAATACTCCCGCTGACAAGTCGGGTAACGACATCCGCCCTTCTAGTTACTACATGTCCAACGTCAATCAAAATCTCGTGACTTTGGTGGGATTAAAAATCAAAGAATGGGACTAGTCACCAAGATGTTGATTTCACTCCTAACTTGGTGGTGTCGTTCCCTAAACATGGTTGGTACAAATCCAACAAGGTAATGAAATAAATCTTAACTTGTTGGTAACGGTCCACAAGAGTAAGATGAGTGAAATTGCCATAAAGGTAAGGAAATCACTCCTATCTTAATGGTCTAATTTCATAAAAACAATAACGATGGATTAAAAGTCATCACCAAAGTAAGATATTAAATCTTATATTGGTGAGATCATTTCATTTGTGAAATACGAGTGTCTTCTTATCATCATCGCATGATTACACCTTAGGTAAGGTATATTTCTTTCTGGCCGAGAATAAATGAGGAACAAGATTTGGTAGATTCGAGTTTATTTTTGGCATTAACATAAGATAATCAAACAATCATAGGAATTACTAAGAGGAGTCTTTAGTCATAGTATAAGTCAAAACATGGACATTTTCCTAATTTCCTATAAATATGGCTCTGATACCATTCTGTCACACCCCAACCGACGACGGAAGCATCAGGGCACGAGAAGTGATAGAATGTTCAAAGACATTATAGAACTAAAGTGACAGTAAATTAATATTAAAGTTCATTTCCATTAATCAACATAACATTACATTGTTTCAAACAAACATACAATAATTTTGAGAAATACGAGTCTAAAACAAACATAACAAAATGATAGATTTGGTGTGTTCCTATGTCCACCTAATTGAATTTCTTGATAAAGCTTCAAAGATTTCTTGCAACATGTATAAAATATTGGTCAACATAAGAATATGTTAGTGAGAATACAAGTATGAATACATAGTATAACAGTAAATAAATCTCAATTCAACATGAGTAAAGTATACTAAAGTTTGTACATTGCTAGCATGCAATGCTACTAATCAAACCAAAGTGTCCACTAGCATAATCTTAGTATCAAAAGTGAAAAAGATTGTAAAGATTAATAACTTAACATAGACCGATCATAATATGGCGGATGAGCTAGTCCTATAGCGCTATACATGTTAAGGGAGGTTTAGATTGCTTGCAACATAATGTATTCTAAAATGTATTCACAAATACTATAAAAAGTATGCATATTTGTAGGAATTGAGTTTTAGAATGATTTTCGTTGAATGAATAATTGAGTGTATTTAATAATTGATACATGTTGCAACCCAAACAGTGTAAAAACAAAAGGGGTGAAGTATGAATCACGGTTTGGTGATTAGAATCCATAAGAATAGATAAATGAGTTTAAAGGACTGAGTCACCAAAGTCACCCTAAAAAGTAAACAAAAGTGTGTAAGTCTATGATTTAAAATTTAATATTTTAGCAATTGGAAAGTATACGAAAATTAGAAATATGAGTGTACATGAAGGTATATACTACCTAGACACTTATTTAGACACCATGTATTATATATGTTCTTTATGAGTATTAAGTCACTCATTGGAAGTCCAAAATAAGGAATTATAAGATTAGTATAATGTCTACCTTAACATATAACATTCAACCATGGTTTAATTTATGTTATGATTTGAATTTGACTAAGTATTATGTAGATATAAATATAAGTCATGCATTAGAGGTAGGGTATACACAAACCTCAAGTGTTATATTCATATAAGTCATGTATTAGAGGTGTGGTTATCCACAAACCTCATGATTGTCACCATTGCACAAAATCTCCACTTAAGGGTGGTTCGGATGGTCATCAGTACATAAATGAAAATATTAATATAAACTAAATAGTATGACTAAGTGTTCAACTCGGGTATGGTGGATAGATTACTTGTAGAACCAAGGTTGTATTAATATGCTAGGAACACTCTTATGGCTTCAATTCTTGCAACAGGTGCAAAAACTTCATCATAGTCTATGCCATCTTCTTATGTGTATCCTTGTGCAATCAACCTTGCTTTGTTTCTCACAATTATACCTTTGTCATCCAGTTTATTTTTGAAAAGCCATCTAGTTCCAATTGGATGTTGGCTTCAGGTAAATCAACTAGATTCCAAACCTTTTACTTTCTAAATTGTTAAAGCTCTTCTTGCATAGGTTCAATCCAGCTATTGTCCTTTAGAGTAGAAGTGATGTTTGGAGGAACCACTTGTCAAGAAAGCAAGTGAAAAGACAGATGTTGGCAGTTTCACATTGGCTTCTTGTAGTTCTTTTGGCAGGATCTCCAATAATGTTGTTGATTGGATGTGTCTTATGGATTCTTGTTGTTGTAGTTGATTCAATGGGATAGATGATTCCAAGTTAGTCATATCCATTGGTGCAAACTGATCCAATCCAGATTGTGAATTTAGGAAGTAGTCAAAGTGTTCTTCTTGTTCATCATTGGGTATTGAGTGGTCTTCTTGAGTTTAGAAATCAAGAGAATAATTAATGAATTTCGTAGGAATTTCACGGGAAGCATTCTGTTCTTCTGTAGGAGTTACAACAACTTCTCTAGAAGCATTTTGTTCTTCCGTAGGAGTTATAGAAAATTCTCCGAAAGCATTTTGTTCATCCGTAGGAGTTACATTAACTTCTCTAGATGGGATATGAGGACTTGATGAATCATTTGCAATGTTTGTTGTATCTTCTTGAGAGCCTCGAATAGTTACTGATACATTATTCATATCTCCGGATAAACAATGTACATCTGCGGATGTAGAGTCAGCAACTGTTGATGAAGTGTTTATCCTTGGAGGATCAACAGATAATGACACTACATTCAAATTTGGGGGAAAAATGGATAGCATGTATCATCAGATCCTGCATTATTCAAATAACCAGAGTTAAATGACACTGTTAAAACATCTATATCAAACAACCTCTATGATCCTTTAACTGATTTAGTAAATAAAGATTCATCAAAAGATACATTAGGAGTTTCTTCCACAATGTTATGTTGTGGAATGTAGATCATGTAAAATTTATATGTTGAAGAATATCCAACAAAGAAACCATCATAGCCTTTTCCTAAAAATTTCCCAATTGTTCTTTTATGTTTAAAACAGATACATGACACCCAAAAGCTCTAAGATATTCTATATAGGATTTCTTTTAAATAAAATCTCATAGGTGTTTTCTTATGTTCTTTGACAACCAATGTCCAATTTTGAACATTGCATGTTGTATTCACTAGCTCAGCCCAAAAAGCGATACGCAATTGTGAATCAGCTAGCATTGTTCTGGTTGCTTAAATAAGTGTTTTGTTTATTATTTCAGCAACTACATTCTATTGTGGGGCTCTTGGTGCATTTAATTCCCTTGCAATACCTTTATTCTTGCAAAAGAAATCCAAGTCAAAATTAACAAATTCAGTCCCATTGTCACTCCTGAAAATTTTAACTTTTAAATCAAGTTGATTCTCATCTTGATTACAAAGTCCATTAATGTTTCTAATGTTTCACTCTTTTGTTTTAAGAAGAAGACCCATGTGAATGTAGTGAAATCATCAACTACGACCAAACAATATTGCCTTTTTCCAATGCTCATTACATTGGTTGGACCAAACAGATCCATGTTAAGCAATTTGAGTGGTGTAGTGTTTGTATTGATAATTTTTTATTTATGAATCACTCTATGTTGTTTTCTTTTATAACAAGAAGAACAATGGTTTGAACGATAAAAATCTTTCTTTGGAAATCCAATGACTAAGTCATTTTTCTCTAGTTTGTTCATGTTCTTCATGTTAGAATGGACAAGCCTTTTATGCCACAATTGAGATTCATCTTCTGATGACTTAGATAGGAGGCATGTTTCATGTGTTGTGAGAGAGGTGTTGTTCATATCCAAAACATACGTGTTTTCTTTTCTTGATGCTTTAAGAAAGAGCAATCTTCTAGAATAGTAAAACCTGTCTTAAGGATGTAACAGTTAGTATTATCAAATAATATGGTATAATTTTAATCACAAATTTGAGACAAATTCAGTAAATTATATTGTAAATTTTCACAATAGTTTAGTTTCTCAAATATGAGTACACCATTAGTTACCATTCCTTCACCAACTATTTTTACCTCCCTTCTTATCCCCACCAAATGCCACATATGAAGCATTTTTATGTTAGAAATCATGAAGAAGTGAACAGTTTCATGTCATATGCCTGGAACAACCAGTGTCAACATACCACTTGTTGTCAGTTCTCCAAGATTGTTCCTACACACAGAAAGAAACCTGTTAGAATTGACAACCCAAGCCTTAATGATCTTGGATTTGCGAACAATGTCTAAAATTCTTACTCCTTCATGAATAAGTCTTGAAGTTTCAGTTTTGTTTGATTCATTCTGAGTTATTGCAGGTGAGGATGATTCTATTGAAGATAATGTTGATGAACTAGGTCCTGGTTTCTCAATATCTTCTTCACTCACCTTATGTTTGTTGGCTTGATGCTTTGGTTTTGATAATGATTCATGATTGCTGAAAGTTTCATTATCTTTTGATTTTGAATGAGGTACATGAGTTCTCTTTTCAAAATTATCAAAGAAAGCATCATTAGCATATGTTTCCTTTTCAGTCAAATCCACCCGTTTGTGAGGTATTTTTGATTGCTGGAATGTTGTTCTTTTCTTCAAAGGTTGGACAACAGTGGCTGTTTTATCCTTTGGTTTTTGCTTTTGTTCTTGTTATTGCTTCTTAATTTCTAAATCCTTTTCACAATCAGTGGATTGAGTGTCTGATTTAGCTTTATCTGATTGTCTCTTCTTTGTGCTCTTTGTCTTGTTATTTTTGTTGCAATAACATTCATGATTTGAATGGTTATTTTTGTTACAAATAGCACAATGTTTGTTGAAGTAACAGTCAAACGTCAAATGATTGTTCATATTGCAAATAGAACAATAACTACTGAAGTAACAATCCTTAGTATTATGGTTTTTATGTCACACCATTTGCAATACATCACCTCTAATTCTTTGTAAGAATGTGTTATTGTCTTCGTATTTGTCAACTTCTGAGACTTGGCATCCCTTTTCAGTTTTGAAGTTGATTTATCCTCTTTCAGCTTTTGAAGTTTTGATTTGCTTCTTTGACTTTGCCTTACGTAGATCATCTACTGAAACAGTATGAACTTCTTTTGAAGGTATCTTCTTCCGCAGATCTTCTACTAAAGAAGGTTTCTTCTCCCGCTGAAGATCAGCTAATAGCTTCTTCTTTGCTTTTTACAAGGATGATTTGTGTACTTCCTCAGTAGAAGCACACTTTTCAATTACTTCATGTGAATGTTTTTTTTGCTCATGTAGTTCTTGAAGACCTTCATTTACCTGAGTTATTCTCTTGCAAATAGTCTTCAACATGTTTCTTTGTTTTGGAGGATATTGCTGATGGGTTTGATGGACCAAAATCAAAGTTGTTTAACCATTTTAAACATGAAAACGCAGCGGATAAAAGCCCTAATAATATGATTCATAATCTGAAAAATTAAGGTTCTTTTCTTTGTAATAACAAACCCAAGAGCAAAGGATCAATCATATGTGTTTGAACAAGCTATCAACAAGATATAACAACCAAAATATGACAAGGAAACTACCTTTCAAGCT
>BJCM01066455.1:0-13340 GCA_018326385.1 Flaveria bidentis | reverse complement strand
TTTCTCAATCATTATTGACTAAGAACTATGCACAATAACCTCAAACCTATATAGTTAGTTCAATATACTTTATTACACAATAAACAATGAAACATTAAACAATACAATCATCAATCACACATTGTATTCCATTCAATTCATCCATTACATATATGTAACACATGACAGACATTTTACATTAAGCTCCTAAACTAGGTACATGTGTATAAACACAAATGAAGAGAGTTATCACCTGTTATATGCCTTAAATTACCATTATCCATTATCCATAATCCATAAATTCTTTTTGGTCTATGATTTATATTGCACATGTAGAAGAAGGTTAGTTAAGAATGGTGACTAAATATAGTGTGTCTTGTTCTATTAAACATAGTGAAAAGTTCAATTTTTATCAAGTTTAAGATTGGTTTAATGCTTAGGGGATATAAGCTTTATGTTCCCAAAAACTGGCAAAGCTGTGTTGGTTTTTTTTAATCTTCCAAATATGTTTGACTTTTGGTTGTGTGGAAGTTCTAACAATAGGCTAGTCAAAGTTGGGATTTTATGTCTCCATGATTTCTTCTTGATAAGTGACCATTAAAAGTTGATTGTTCTTTAGAGTTTTGAACTTTTATGGCTTTTGAAGATGATTGTTTGGTTGGCTTCTTATAGGTTTTCAGCTCTTTTTTCTTATTCTTTCTAAAGGCTTTTGAAATTCTACAACGTCATGAGTTTTCAGGTTTTAATGCATGATCATTTTCATCTTATGCTTTATTGCTGAATTATTTCTTAAATTGGATAATTTTTGTTCTTAGTAGCACTTTTTCTCAGCTTCTAAGACATATTTTATCTTTCAAAAGATATTTCTTTCTTATACCTTTAACTTGCATGATAATACATGTTCTCAGGATTGTAGTAATAAATTTGGCATAATGATCATACTCACCACACAATAAGACATTCTATAGATTTTATTCTTATCACCATGCCCTATTTCATGATAGCCTTTCTCTTGTGATGTAGATTAATTTATTTTATTTCTTTTAAAAGTTACTCTCTTTTCCGGTCCTATTTCATCTCATAATCAACATGAGTACTTAAGTTAATCATCTTCTTTAGGTGATTTGATTATGAATCTTTACTGCCTCTTAAAGAAGTTTATAGACATAAGATTTCTTTGCTTCCATGATGATAGACTTGTATGCTTTGATGTGAATGTTTTTTTACATTTTTTACACAACAAGCTCTATAATAAATTTTCTTAGTGCATCATGCGTGATGAGATTTTCTTTGCTTTGTTAGGGTTGGTGATATTTTGTAACATTTCATATTCTTTGTATTTCTTCTTTCATCTTTTGTTATATCTCAATAAAATTTAAATTTCATTATCATATTTCATGTGAAAAGACATATACATAACATGCTTTTTGATGCTTTGTTTGTAAAATTTTGCATGTCTGCTTATGTGTCATTTGAACCATAACTGTTAAAACATGACCAATTACCTTTAAAGTGAGACTTATATTCAATAGGGATGCCTAATTTTTATACTTTCACAAATGAAACAAATTCCTATAAGGGTTCTAAGGCTAAAAATACTTGTAAATGCAAGAAACAAAAATATTACACATGTGTAACAAGTAGATTACACACTAATAAATTGCTAAACTTGGTCAACAAGCTAAACTCACCTTATTTATTTTACAAGACTTTCCCCCCACTTCATACCATAATGAAACCCACTATAAATACCAAGCCTCCTTTTACTAATTGCTTTGTATAAAAATCAAAACAAAACCCTAAATCTCCCTATCTAACTCTTCTAGCATCAAGAACACCAAGGTGTTCAATAGCTTGATTCAAATGTGAGTTTTGATTTATTTATTTTTTTACTTTGTTACACAATGTCTTTACATTCTATTACTTCTTCTTCTTGTTCTTTTTTCTCTCAATTTAAGATGATTTTTTTTACCCATACACCTTAGTAAAGTAACAAAGATGATTACTTGGGCCTTAACACAAAAGATCATGATTTACAAAAGGGATTAATCGTGTTGAATAATTTTCTTGTTTGTTCTTGATTTTTATTTATAATACATTATTACAGTTAGTTCTTCTACTACTTCTTTTTTCGTTAATATGAGATGATTTTTTACTAATACACCTTAGTGTAGCAGCGAAAATGATCAAACAAACCTCGACACACAAGATCATGATTTACGAAAGGGATTAATCGTGTTGAAGGTTTTCAAACTTGTTATTCTTAAATCCATATCATAGTATAACATAATGATATATAATTTAATTCATAATAACTTTATGTCTATTGTTTGTCAAAAATCATTTTATATCAAAACCATGATCAAAACCCTTTGTAGTTTACATCTATGCAAATTTCAAATTCTATCTAGAAACTTACATCAACTTTCAACGACCTTAACTTATTCAAAACAAACTCAAATTACACGTTTCCTTTTTTGAAAATTATTTTTATAGATAGCTTTCTAACCTCACCGCTCTCATCGATATTCAATTGTTTAACCCCAAAACAGCCCACACAAGTTAAGTGCGTAGAACTGCTTAGGTTCCGGACATGTTGTTTTGTGTCATGGTTTTCAATGTGTTAGATATATCAATAAAATGTAAATTTTAAATATGATTTAGTTAAGATATTGAATTAAAAATCTAAAAATGTTTAGCCTTTAATTTTTTTTTTCATATTTCAAAGTATCTTATAATTATAAAAACTAAATCTAAAATTTTAATATGTTTCACAAAATTTTTGTTTTTAATCTTTTGTTATATTTTGAAGTCTCGCATATCAAAGCATCAATTTAAAATCTTTTTATTATCACTATTAGTTTTTAAACTAACTAAAACCTTAATTAATAGGGCATCCCACATTCGATTTATCAATTCAAGTGGTTTCTCAAATATTATAAGTTGAGATTCATAGCCCGTTTTACAACTTTTTAGGGGGAAAATGTATCATATTATACTCAAAATTGTTTTTGCAATTCAAATCATTACAAACTCATTCTATTAGGAAACTTTAAACATAGAACACAAATTGCTTATTCATTTATTGTAAAAGCTCTCTCGTTTTAACATACACAACCATTAACTTATTTTAAGCCAACAGTAGTACGGTAGTGAATCCATTGGTGTGACAAACCCGTTAGAATCTAGGTTAGGTGTTTGGACGATCTAAATCCAACTAATTCATGGGGGTACATGTCATTAGGGTTGCTTGCGGACTCTTGTCTTGTTTGTTTTCTTCTAAATGGTTTGCTTTTGAATTGTACATCTTTGCTCGTTCTTATATGCTTTAAAAATCTATGTTTCTCACCAATGTTATGTTGCCCTGTTTTCTTTACATGTTATTAGACTAGGGTTTCAAGACTCACTCACCTAGGATGCTTAGACCTAGTTTTAATTAAATATTTATCTTGTTTGTTTATTTAGTTGGTTTTGAAAACATTGATGTAAACTACTATTGGTTAATTAAATTTAACGCCTTAGTATTTTTCTCATACCATGTGTGATGACGATATTCGATTTCATTGCACCTGGGTGTTTCCACTTTAGTTGGGGTGTGAAATCTTAATGAGTAGGTGACAAAATTCTTAGATGAAAAAAGATGAGCAGCCTTTGCATTATGGTTGATTTTTCTTGATAACATGAATTGGCTTGGCATTTTTGCTGACTAATTGAGTTCTTTTGTGCTACTGGTTACCTTGGAAAAACATATGTTTTAGAAGTGTTAGTTTCTTTTGATGCTTACCCTAGATCAACACTAATGATGGATGATGTATCAAGGTTGCATTCTTTAGTGAGAATTGGTGTGTGTAAATGGGGTGGTTCTATAGTAATGTACCTCAAACCAACTTTGTTTTTGTACAACTTCTGACTATTGTTCAAGTTATAGACAATAGCTAATTTTAAAGTTCTAATCAATGACATAATATCAACCATTGATCTAGATAATATGACATACTACAATAGTGTACTTTTATCAGATAACGTAAAGTAAATAACAAAGACAAATAAAATTAGATGGCATATAAGTAAAGGATCTTTTACAGTGGTAGAGTTATACTTGTTCCACTACTCATCAGAACTAACATAAGGATGGTACTTTAGAAACTGATAATGTATCGGTTCAAAAACAACCTTCAAAAGTGTAAGGCCCCGTTCCCGGGACACTTACAGCTGGACAATCATCGCACATAGAACATATAATTATGTTAACTTTAATAAAATATCACAGTGGAATCATTAAAACAAACAATTCATTTCAATATAAATGCTTTTGCAAGTTAATACAACACTCATTACAAAAAATCGTTTGTTCGCATTACAATGCAAAAACATTATCGCCACATAAAATGGATTCCATCCAAAAATGCCAAGTAGTCACTCCGTGCCATCCTCAGTAATGCTCACCTGCCAACTGGAAACACATAAAAGTCAGTGTTGCTGAGTGAGTTCTAGTTTTATACAACTTTATATTACCTTTCATTCATTAAATCATTTTCATTACTATCGCGCATGATCACACATCATAGGTACATCAAGGTGATAGTTATTATCTTCATCATCATTCGTTTCGTACATATCGCACGTTTCGCACATTTCGTACTTATTGCATTTTTCGTACATTTATTATCTTTTCACTTCTATCTAGGTCTTGTCGTATGCTTAACCCCCCTCTTGAGCACAAAGCCATATCATCTAGGGTTTAGCGACAAGGACCCCATATCGCACATATCGCACGTATGGAGTAGTCACATAGACTAACTCCCCCTGTGTGTGAACCCTTAAGTGTTAGCCAATATCGTACACTGTAAACATACAGTTGAGCTAAAAACCCTCAATGAGTTGTGAACCTCCTTTCTTTTGCTTGCAAGACTTTTCATTCATTCATTTATTATTTTCCACTTTCATTATCTTAAATCTTTCACTTTGTTAAGATAATACTTTACGTTCATTAACAATATCACACCACGTAAAGTCACATCATAATACGTAGTAAGGAACATAATAAACACATCATACATAAGCATAACATCATCATGCATCATCATACGTAACATACAACATCACACCTTGCCCATCACATCATCTATGAACTTAAAAGTCGACTTACATAGCCCCCGGGAACCTCCCAAGTTAAAGCCTGCATTACACTTTTCCCCTGAAAATCAAAAAATAAATTAAGTCCCTTCGGGCGCATGAGCCCTATTTGGGCATATAGGCACAATACAGTCGCATGGCCTTCCAGGCGCATGAGAACACTTAGGCGTATGGGCACTATGGGGCGAATGAACACTTAGGCGTATGGGCACTATGGGCCGTATGGACTCTCAGTCGCATAGCCTTCAGTCGCATAACTTTCAGGCGCATGACCTTTAATTGCTTGACTTTCAAGTGCATGACCTTCGTCGCATGTCTTTGGGTCGTATGGCCTTCAGTCGCATGCCATTCGGTCTCTTGGCTTCTAGTGGCATGAGCCCTAGCTGGGTGCAGAATGCAGTCACTTCGAACCTGATCTGCAGCTTTCGGTCCCCAAACCCTCTCTAACTTGTTCCAAGCTTAAATCAGCTATCCTAAGCCTTAGAAGCACAACCATAACATCATTCAAGCACAACATAGCCCAGAATCAAACCCTACCCGAATCACACACATACACATACACATACATACGGGTTCAACACCCAACACAACCAAAAACAGTTTGCTATGTGTTCCAGCCCCAAAATCAGTCAAAAACATGTAAAAGAAGGGTCCTAGAACTCACATTGACAGCCTCTTAGAGTAGAGTTCCTACAAACCCGCTTGACTTCGACTTTTGCACTTGATTTCTAAGAAACCCTAAGTTTCAGCCCTTTCTCCCTTTTCTTCACCCTTAGAACCGACTGGAGACAAGAATAGGAGAGGGGAATGGGCTGTCATCCCCTTTACACCCACTCTTCCAAATTTTTCCCCTTTTTGGCAAGACTAGTCCCTCCACTTGGGCTTTATTTCTTTTCTTTCTTTTTCTTCTTTCTTTGGCTTCAAAGGAAATAACCGGGTGTTACAAGTCCACCCCCCTTTTAAAGGTTTCGTTCGCGAAACCTATTATTCCTCAAACAATTGTGGGTAATATTGTCTCATCTCTTCTTCAGTCTCCCACATAGACTCTGATCCCTTTTTGTGCTTCCACTGTACGCGCACAAGTGGAACCACTTCATTCCTCAATATCTTCTCTTTACGATCAATGATCGCACTGGTTGCTCCACATAATTGAGCCATTTATCTACCTCGATATCTTCCAGTGGTACAATCATATCTTCGTCTACCAAAAATTTCCTCAGATGAGATATATGGAATGTCGGATGAATTCCACTTAACTCATCTGGTAGTTCCAATCTATAGGCCACCTCTCCTATGCGCATAATGATTCGGAAACGCTCTATGTACCTCGGACTTGCCCTGCTTTCTGAACCGAATGATACCCTTCCTAGGAGAGACTTTCAACATAACTCGGTCACCCACCTGGAACTCAATCGGTCTACTTCGTTTATCAGCATACGACTTTTGTCTATCTTTAACTGCCTTCATGAAGGCCTTGATCCTTTCCAGCTTCTCAGTCGTAGCCTCGACCACCTCGACGCTCCCTAACTCTTTATAGCCGATATCACCCCAACACACGGGTGTCCTACATCTCCTACCGTATAGCATCTCATAAGGAGGCATACCAATACTGGCATGATAGTTGTTGTTATATGAGAACTCAGCTAAAGGTAAGTGGTCATCCCAACTTCCTCCAAAATCAATAACAAATGCGCGAAGCATATCTTCCAGCGACTGAATGGTCCTTTCCGACGACCATCTGTCTGAGGATAATAAGTCGTGCTAATATGTAACCTCGTCCCCATTGCGTCGTGGAATTTCTTCCAAAATTTGGATGTAAACAGGGTGTCACAATCGGACACAATAGACGGCGGCACACCATGACAAGTTACAATCTCTTTAACGAACAGATCCGCCAACCTCTCAGATGAATATGTCTCGTGAATCGGTAGGAAGTGAGCACTCTTCGTCAAACGATCAACAATCACCCATATAGCATCATACCCTTTCATGGTACGCGGTAGCTTCGTAATAAAATCCATGGTGATGTGCTCCCACTTCCACTCCGGTATATCCAACGGTTGGGTCTTCCCATACGGCTTTTGGTGCTCGGCCTTCAGTTGTAAACAAGTAAGGCATTTACTCACATACTCCACTACGTCACGCTTCATACCCGGCCACCAATAATCTTTCTTCATGTCTTGGTAGATCTTCCTAGCACCGGGATGAATAGAGTACCGAGTTTTATAAGCTTCATCCATGATCTTCACGCATAGATCCCCAAAACGAGGAATCCACATTCGCCCGAATCGGGTCCTAACACCGAGTGTGTTTTCGCCCAATTTCGCAACCAGACCTTTCATCCTTTCAGAGTTGAGATGATCTTCTTTCAATGCCTCATCTTGAAACTCCTTAACCTGCTTCTTCACATCAGATTTTATGATAAACTAGTAAGCTTTCACCCAAATCGGCTCGGGACTCTCTTTTAGGCTAAGGGCATCCACCACCACGTTGGCTTTGCCTGGATGGTAATGGATCTCACAATCATAATCATTTATGAGCTCCAACCATCTCCTCTGCATCATGTTCAAATATTTTTGCTCAAAGAAGTACTTCAAGCTCTTGTGGTCGGTGAATATGGTGCACTTCGTCCCATACAAGTAGTGCCTCCAAATATTTAACGCGAAGACCATAGCTGCTAGCTCCAAGTCATGAGTAGGATAGTTAACCTCATGAACTTTCAACTATCGGGATGCATAGGCTATAAACTTTCCTTTTTGCATCAACACACATCCCAACCCCGAGTAGGAAACATTGGAATAAACCACCAGATCTTCACTTTCGTTGGGTAATGACAAAACAGGAGCTTGAGTCAATCTCACCTTTAACTCCTCAAATGCCTTCTCTTGAGCTTGACCCCATACAAACTTTATGTCTTTTTGGGTCAACTTGGTTAGTGGAGAAGCGATCTTAGAGAAGTCTTGATTAAACCTTCTGTAATAGCCCGCCAAACCCAAGAAACTACGAATCTCGAATGGCGTCTTTGGAGACTTTCATTGCATCACCGCCTCCACTTTTGTCGGGTCCACCATAATCCCATCAGGGTTCACTACAATACCCAGAAACTGAACTTCGCGCAACCAGAACACGCACTTGGAGAACTTGGCGTACAACTTTTCCCTCTTTAACGTTTCCAAAACCTTTCGAATATGACCGGCATGCTCCTTCTCACTCTTGGAATAAATCAAGATATCATCGATAAACACAATCACTGGTTTATCCAACATCAGCTGACACACTCGGTTCATAAAGTCCATAAAAGCAGCTGGCGCATTGGTCAAACCAAAATACATAACAAGAAACTCGTAGTGACCATAACACGTGCAAAAAGCTGTTTTAGGGATATCTTGCTCTTTCACCATGTTCTTTAGAAGCGAATGTGCTTCAAAAGCACATAGTCTTTTAAAAGCTCATAGCCTATTAGTAGTTGACTAAGGCTTCAATAGTTGGATTCTTTAGAAGCCTTATATCTTTAACAACTGATTAACTAATTTAAAGAATGATCTTGTTTTGAAGAGCTTCAACCTTAAATATCACAACACACTTCCATACTATAAATTAACACCTTGAACACTAAAGAACGTTAATTGTGACACTTCGTAAACTCTATTTTTTGGGTTTTGTGAGTGGAAATAGGAACTAAAATGCTAGATGGTGTATTTTAACTTAGACATTATGTCCCCATGTTCTAAAACTCCTTTAGAGATACAGAGGTTTGGAGATATGGGTCAAGTTAACCTTAAAACATTGTAAAATTGTCAAGATGTCTCGTATTAATGCAATACGACATGTATTGTAAGGGAGTGATATGAACATATCACATGAATGCCCGTATTGATATATTATGGGTTGATATCGGATCTGGTACAAATACAACTCGTATATGACTGATAAGAGCGTATTAAGGCACATATTAGTATGGATGTAATAGTTTACTCGTTCGGCGTGAATTTTGTTTTGTTTTTTTATGTTATCCATCTTGTTTTGTTTTTTTACTTCACTAGTTTGATTTAAAAGTTGTGGTTGGATTAATGAAAAAGTTCTCTAAGAGGTTTAGGTACTTTATTATTGTTTAACTTCTTTTGTTTGACTTTTATTGCATTTGGATTTGGCTTCTTTTATGTTAGATTTATGCAATGTTACTGAGCACTTTATAGAGATAGAAGTGAAAGAAAGTAGAAAAAACTAAAAAAATAATTTGCATCAATAGTAAATACATATATTGTTATAATATCACAATAATTAACACAAGATTAGTGTTATAACCTTAAGATATTCAAAGAGAATTGCAAGAGCAAGAAGAAGAGAAATGTATAACTTATGAAAGTGTATACAAGAGGTGCATCTTCTCCTCTACATTGAGGTGGTATTTACACTACAAAGATCAATCAACTTGGTAGACACTATAAACTATTGTGGTAGATAAGTAGCATAGTAAACTTATCTACAAGTTTGACAAAGAGTTCATCCACTTGCCATGGTAATAATTCATAATACTCCCCCTTGGATGACACTTTTCAAACTTCATGAGTTTAAGTATTGCCTCGTTAATAACCTTGCTAAAGAAAAACCCAGTGGGAAAAAACCTTAGCTAAGGAAAAAAGAGTGCAGCTCATAACTCCCCCTCAAATTGTCTTTTGTAGATCATCACATTGCGTGTACATGCCGCATGCCAATATCATAAACATGTTTTCTAAAAGTTGTTTTAGGAAGTGCCTTTGTAAAAAGATCAGCTGAATTGTTACTAGATTGAACGTATGTCATTTCAACTTATTTATCTTTAATAAGGTCTTGAGTGTATGAAAAGAATCTTGGTGGTATATGTTTTGTTCTTTCACTTTTGATATACCCTTCTTTCATTTGTGAGACACAAGCTACATTATCTTCATAGATTGGTGTTGCCTTTTCATCTTTCTCCAATCCACAAGAAGTTGATATAAGTTGTGTCATAGATCTTAACCATACACATTCTCTTGAAGCTTCATGTAGTGCAATGACTTCAGCATAATTTGAGGATGTCGTAACGAGTGTTTGTTTCTAAGAACGCCATGAAATCGCAGTTCCTCCATTTTTAAATTCGTATCCAGTTTGAGATTTTGCTTTATGGAGATCTAACAAATAACCTGCATCTGCATAACCAACCAACCCTTCTTTTGAAATATTAGGATAAAACAACCCTAAATCAATAGTACCTCTAAGATATCGAAAAATATGTTTAATCCCATTATAGTGCCTTTTAGTAGGAGCTAAACTAAATCTTGCTAACAAATTAACTGCAAAAGAAATGCCAGGTCTCATACAGTTAGTAAGATACATAAAAGCTCCAATTGCACTGAGATATGGTATCTCTAGACCAAGGACCTCTTCATTATCTTCACAAGGGCGGAATGGATCATTATCAACATTGAGTGATCTAACAACTATCGGTGTGCTTAAAGGATTTGATTTGTCCATATTGAAATGCTTTAAGAGTTTCTCAATATAAGTTGACTGATGCAAAAGTATTCCATTATGCATATGCTCAATCCGTAAACCAAGACAACATTTGGTTTTTCCAAGGTCTTTCATTTCAAATTCTTTCTTTAAAAGAGAAATTTTTTCATTTATTTCCTTTTATGTGCCAATTATATTTAGATCATGAACATACACGGCTATGATCACAAATCCTGATGTTGTTTTCTTAATGAAGACTCATGGACAAATAAGATTACTTGTGTACCCTTTACTTGTCAAATAATCACTCAAACGATTATACCACATCCTTCCAGATTGTTTGAGTCCATACAAAGATCTTTGTAATTTTATGGAATACATTTCCTTAGGCTTTGAGCTTAATGCTTTGGGGAATTTAAAACCTTCAGGAATTTTCAAATAGATGTCACTATCTAGTGATCCATACAAGTAAGTTGTGACAACATCCATAAGACGCATCTCTAAATTTTTAGAGACTGCTAAACTGATTAAGTATGTAAAGGTTATTACATCCATAACAGGGGAATATGTTTCCTCATAATCAATCCCTGGCCTTTGTGAAAAACCCTGAGCTACAAGTCTAGCTTTATACCTTGTAACTTCATTTTTCTCATTTCGTTTTCATACAAAAATCCATTTATACCCTACAGACTTTATGGCCATCGGAGTAATAACAATAGGTCCAAAGACCTTTCATTTGTAAAGTGAATCTAATTCAGCTTGCATAGCTCCTTTCCATTTATCTCAATCATGTCTATTTTTACAGTCACTAACTGACTATGGTTCAGGATCATCATCTCCACTCATGATGTCACTTGCTACGGTATATGAAAATGTTTCATCAATACTTTCCATTTCATCTCGATTCCATAAGGTATGTGTGTGACTATAGTTAATTGATATTTCTTTGTTACTTTCATCCAAATCCTCCTCATGATAGGTTTTGGTGTTTAGCATTTCATCAAGATCATTCACTTTATGGTCAACTTCCTTTTCATGTGTTTTTCTTTTTCGAGGATTTTTATCTTTGGAACCAATTGGTCTTCCTCGTTTCAAAATTTTTTGAGATTCATGAGCCATTGTGTTTTCTATTTGATTATTTGGAATCTCAACTTGAGCTGGAGCAGTAGCAGCTGGTATATGAGATTTAGTAACTTTGTTTGTATCAGTAAATGTATCAGGTAATTGATTTGCAATTTCTTGCAGGTGTATTATCTTTTGAACCTCTGTCTCATGTTGTTTAGTTACTGGATCAAGATACAATAATGAAGGAACATACCATGAGACATCATTTTCTTGTTTTTTTCTTTTCTCCCCCTAATGCGGGGAAAACTGACTCATTAAAGTGACAATCAGCAAAACGTGCTGTAAATACATCACCCGTTAAAGGTTCAAGATACCTTATGATGTAAGTTGATTCATATCAAACATATATTCCCAATCTTCTTTGAGGACCCATTTTTGTGCATTGTGATGGTGCAATAGGGACATACATAGCACACCCAAAAATTCTAAGGTATGAAATGTTTGGCTCATTTCCAGAAACAAGTTGTAACGGAGAGTATTTAAGATTTGCACTTGGTCTCATACGAATTAGTGATCCAGCATGAAGAAATATAGACCCCAAATAGACACAGGTAGTTTTGTCCTCATTATTAATGGTCTAGCTATTAGTTGTAGATGTTTGATTAACGACTCAGCTAAGCCATTTTCTGTGTGTACATGAGCAATAGGGTGTTCAACAATAATTCCCACAGACATGCAATAATCATTAAAAGCATGTGATGTGAATTCACCAGCATTATCAAGTCTCACCCTTTTAATAGTATAATCAGGAAAATGTACTCGTAATTTGACAATTTGTGCAAGAAATTTCGCAAATGCTACATTATGAGTTGATAACAAAGAGACATGAGACCATCTACTTTATGCATCTATCAAAACCATAAAGTATCTAAATGGTCCACACGATGGATGAATTGGTCCACATATATCTCCTTGAATTCTTTCAAGAAACAAAGGTGATTCTTTTTCAATTTTCAAAGGCAAAGGCCTTGTGATTAATTTCCCAAGAGAACAAGATGTACACAAAGGAATTTTATTCGATTATGGGATTTTTTGATATTTCAATGGATGCCCATGAGTGTTTTCAATTATTCTTTTCATCATTGTAGATCCTGGATGACCTAACCTATCATGCCATAAGTTAAGTGTTTTAGGATCACAAATTTTTTCTTTAACTACCATATATGCCTGAGGCACATTGATGTATAATGTAAATCAGACTGAAGCATTAGTAGTATTTCTAATATCTGATCTTTGCTTAATATGCAAATATTTTTCATTATCAACAGTCCTTGACTGAGTATCATATCCGTTATGATATATGTTTTTGAAACTCAACAGATTTCTTGTTGATTTTGGGGAAAATAAAGCATTCTTTAAAATAAGCTTTCTCAAGTTCTATTACAAGTGTACGATTTTCAAGAATGAAGTATATTGCTTTCTCAAGTTCTATTACAAGTGTTACAAAGCATAAAGGAAAGTTACAAGAACATGAGATACTTATACTACATCCTAAAGCCGGTCATACTATGAAAGCCAGCTGGATACAATTGACTAGACACAAAACAAAATCAATTGTAGAGTCAAAAGGCATATTGCCTTTTGACTAGTGACTATGACATGCCATAGCTCACATCCTTATCTATTAC
>BJCM01066416.1:0-12013 GCA_018326385.1 Flaveria bidentis | reverse complement strand
TTTTGGGGTGAAACATGATTACTTATACATAATACACTTATACACATTTGAGACTTGTAAATCACTTGCAATTCATATTATTGTCATGGTTATTTGTGTGTTGTAAGTGATTATATGAGATACATATTTTGTTTACAATCATTAACTATTGCTAGCCTGGCGACGTCTTAGATCTTTGGGCCTGACAAGCCTATTCGGTGCTAAAGCCGAGGTATTGTCGGCTCCTGATGACGTATGCTTGTTTATCATGGGAACCAAATACACTTAGCCAATCTTATATACTTGTAATCAAGTCGAGGTTTGATTGTAACGATATGTGTTCTATAATCTTACTAACTTATAACCTATGACATGAATTGCTACCTGTAACCTTGTTATTATTATGTATGAAATCTTTGGAAACTCACCAACTATTTATAGTTGACCTTTTATTTTTATCGTGTTTTAGGTTATCCTCAAGTTTAAAGTGATCTTTTAAAGCTTTCAATAATCTAGGACTTGGACCTAGTTAATGAAATAAAAAGATTATGTATTGTTATGTTTATGTTTGAACTTATTTCTTGTTTGAGACCTATGATTGTATTTCATTTTAAAACTTATAAAAATAATAGTTGCGATTTAATATAGCGTTATGTGGTTGTGAACAATCTTAACCCTCACATCTCGACGATTCCGTCGTCAAGGTTGGGGTGTGACACCCAAAGGTTGGGATCAACTCTATTAAGATAGATCTCGAATCGCTGCTTTCATTATGGGTAATCATCTAACTTTATAAGTTTAGGGGGCTTATTGTGATTCCCAATTTCATTTTCCAGAAGCAAAAGATTCGGGATACGAGAGTCCTTTCCGGCAGTAAACGCAGAGTACCGATTTTCCATTTCTATAAACTTTGAACTTTAACCTAAGACTTATTCACTCGTGCGAATGGAGAAGTGCGAATGGGCCAATCGTGCGATTGAACAAATGCGTATTGGTCAATCGTGTGATTGGACAGATGCGGATGAACAACCGTGTGATTGGACAAATGCGGATGGACAATGCGGATGGACAATGCGAATGGGGTGGTTCAGTCGTACGGATGGATGGGCGACTGAGTTCAATCGTGCGTATGGGGTGTGCGATTGAGTTTAGTCGTGCGATTAAGCCAATCGTGCGACTGAAGGCTGCTGTTTTTGAAAATTCAAAGGTTTTTGATACTTTGACACAAAAACACGAGTTTTCAAGAACCCTAATCTGCTGTATGTCGAAAAACGTAAACTTTTAGATCTGGAGACACTAAAAACACTGTTTTACTCATAAAGGTGACTCTTTTGAATGAAAAACGTGATTTTTGCACCGAAACTAATCGAATCACACGTAAAATCAAGAGCCAAAGCTTCGATACCACTTGTTAGGGACCGTGTACGTACGTAGTACTAACTGATAATGCGTGTATACCTAATCAAATAGTGCGGAATCCTATTTGATTGGCGATCTAATCAGTGAGAACGCAGTTTCGATCGATCTAAAGATTAATGAAACGTTATGAACGATTAGAACACGATCAACTGCGAACTATGAAGTTGGAACAGGCTCTCTGGAGTCTCTAGACGGCTAGGGTACGTATGTGATTCGAAATTCTTGAAGTGTTATGTCTTTCCATGAATTAGGTGGTATTTATAGGTTAGGGTTTGTTAATCATACGCCTGAACCATTAGCATGATTCAGTCGTGCGACTGAATCATGCGATTGATCCATACGCACGACTGAAGGTTCAGTTGTGCGACTGAGCCAATCTTATGTCTCAATCGTGCGACTGATCCAGTCTCCTGGTTCAGTCGTGCGACTGGTCCATTAGCATGAAGTATTCATGCGTATGGTCCATTAGCATGGTCCATTCGCATGAAGACTTCATACGATTAAGTTTGAACACGTTTCTCAATCATTATTGACTAAGAACTATGTAAACAACCACAAACCTATATAGTTAGTTCAATATGATTTATTACACAATAAACAATGAAACATTAAACATTATAAGAATCAATCACATATTGCATTTCATTCAACTCATTCATTACATATAAGTAAGACATGACATACATTTTACATTAAGCTCCTAAACTAGGTATACATGTATCTACAAACTTCAATAATATACAAATAACTTTATCATTATCTAAATCAAATGAATCAAACTCGTAGCATCGCATACAACCATTAGTATGCTTTTAATTAATCAATTAAAAGTATGTTAAAATAATTTATTTTAATATATAGAAATATAGAATCATCACATGAAACGATCCAAAACAAACATTATAGTTTAATATTTTGCCAAAAAAAATTGTTAAAATATATATTATATTCTAAACAAATAAGTTAATACAATAATATATGTTATTTACATATAAAATACGTATATTACAAGTAAAATAATCGGAGTCATACCGAGCCGAGCTAATAAACGAGCTAAACCGAGCGGGCTCGGCTCGTTACGAACCGAGCCGAGTTCAGCTCGTTTTCATACCAAGTCAAGTCGGCTCGGTTCAGTTTAAAACCGAGCCATTTCGAACGAGCTTTTTCCGAGTTTTTTCCGAGCGAGCTACGAGCCGTGAGCTATTTGAACGGCCATAGGTTCGCTTCTTCCCATCTTTCAATCTTCTTCTATTCATCATTGATATTGTTTTCACATATGATTTTAATTATGATGTGCAGGTTCATTTTAATTTTGATCGAGATTAATCTTGCTTGCACAATGATAGCCCTAAACTACATTGCAGTTAGTTTTTTTAATCGGATTGATTGATTTGTTTCATGAGATTGGATGTTTGATTTTAATCGGAAGAAGTTTTTTATGTGTTTCACGCAATCGGAGATTTTATCATGCATTCATTATCACCATATTTGAGTTTTCCGGAGATGAAACCACACAGCTCCAAAACCGCTCCATGTTTGTAATCGATCTCTGCCATTGCTTTGTTCGCAGGTACGAAGATGATGAAATTTCTCTTTCTAATCTCATTTTCATTCCTTTGACCTTTTAGAACCCTAACTCCCACTAATGCAGTTGTGGTGTCGATTGTATGTGTGTTCAACAAATTTAGTTTCAACAAATTTAGTTTCATTATATGACTATATATACATTATGTAGTAAAGTGCTTACATCTTTGAACTCTAATTGACTAGCTGATGATAAATTTAATTCTTGATTTCTAATTGCCTGTTTGTAAATTACTTTATATGACTATATGTACATGACTACTCTTTTTGTTTTTACCCATTTGACCCATTATAAATAAACTATAACCTAAATGTAAATGAATTTAATTTGTTATGAACCATTCATAATTCGTATATACCTTTGAGACACATTCAACTAAAAACCATTTAATTTTTTTAGCTCAGCTAGCATAATTTTGTTAAAAGTCTTACTTCCTAATAGTTGGTGGCTGCAAATACATAAAGGGCATTTGTTTTATAAATAAATTTCTCTTGAATGTTTGAATAATGTGGAAAGATTTGATCTTATGTATTTATATTTACAATATTAGTTTGATGTCTATCTTTATTCATCCATAGCATTGATGATTAACTATACAATATGTAACTAATTCTTTGTTGTTCACTGGAGTTTGGAGCCTCTATACACTGCTGTAAGTGTTGAGCATGATAAGTGTTGCATCTACATTCATATCTGTAAAAGTATGTCGGTAACACTGTTTTTGGTTTCTTGATGAGTGGAGCAAGAAAGTTTAAATGAATATATTCATCTTTAAACGTTGTTATTTGATGTTCCAGGTATTGTAGCGGTGGGTGGGAAAGATTATCATGGCATTTAAAGGATGCGTGAATGTAAATCATTGATGGTACACTCTCCATATCACTATAGTCTTTGCAAAAACCCTAATTGATGTTGCTTTTTGTTGCATTTTCTTCATAGGATTTGTTAAACTGCAACATTTGTGCTAAAAAAAGCAAAATACATGAACCGTAGGTCTAAGCTGCAAAAAGAAAAGATTCATTTTGCCTTTTTGAGTTAAATTATATTTAGTTTATGGTTATAATGCTTAATGCTTTAATCGTTAATTATATTATGGTTTTTGATCATTATTACAAATTTTCAAATGTACTGAAAAGGGTTACATATTCTATATTAATTTAGGCAATGAAAATTATTGGATTGACTTATATCGTTTGTTCTCAGTAAATTTTCTTTATTCTTCTTTTTTCTAGAAATATAAGCATTCACACAAAATAAAATGTTTGATGTTATTTGACCTTGAGGCAATCATGCGATTATGTGAGATTCCAAGCAATATTGCATATGTATAATATTTTAAAGTAAGTTGTTTTGATTTGTTCATTTAACCCCTGAAAATTGGACATGCCATTTATATACTCGCATAAAACATATTCAACTACGACCATACATTGTTATAACTGTTGCATTGCTACCCTTCTTTCGTATGGATACTCCTAAAAAGACTAGCTGGAAGGCCTTTTTATTAGCAAGGGAAAAGTGCTCGCCAGAGAAGGAAGCGAAATCAATGCAGTCGTCAGTAAGAACCTTCAGGGGCCATCTAGCGGTCAATCTCCTAAACCCACGAAGCTTTACCAAATTGCTCAAACGCCCCAACCTTTCAGGGATGGTGCCAGAAAGCTGATTCTTTCCCAGATACAAGCCTTAAAGCTTAAGCGAATCGCCAAACTCCGGAGGAACGAGACCAGTAAGCAAATTCCCAGATAAATCCAACGTTGTAAGATAGGATTAAACGCAAAAAAGTGGTTAATTTTTCTTCAACAAATTACCTAGGATTAATGGGCCATGAGAAGTTACTGGTCTACCGTCTTGCTTATTTCTATAATTAGTTATGTTCTTTGTTGATTTTGAGCAATATTGTTAATCGTGTCATGATTTACATCGAATTGGTAGTTGATTCTTTTACAAGGGCTACTCAGCTCTTTTTTAATCATATGGTTCTATGCTGAATATTATGATTATGCATATGTTTATGTAATTTGAAGTGCCGGGATAAAATAACTTTGATTATGTATTTTTGATTATTTAGAGTGAAATAATGTAAATTGATTTGAATTTTTTCATGTCATTTTCACAATATATGATCTGTTACTCTTAATGGTGACTTGTACCCAAGTTATTGGATAGTTAAAATGCATCTTTAATTTAACTTATTTTATTTGTAAGTGTTGTTATTGCTTTACTAAGTTTACGGAAGTTGGGTTTAAAAATTACACTTTTATGTCTAAAATAAGGATCGTAGTTGTGAATCTTGATCATTTGGGTAATTCTAGCACTTTTATGTGCAAAAATAAGGAGAATTGAAGTTGTGATTTTGAGTAACTTAGTATAAAAATGTAAAACTATTGTGCTAAAATAAAGAGGATGTAACTATGATTTTGGGTCATTTGGATATAGAAATACAACACTTTTATGTCTTAAATTAAGAAGAAATACAACTGTTAATTTAATAGAAAGTACTCGAGAAATATTTTAAGTATGTTGATCACATTCGTAGACATTTGTAGAAGAATAAGTGGATAAATCTCTAAGAAAAATATTATTTGGTAACTGAAACTTAAATAAATTGATATTTTAAACTTAAAAGAGTTTTTCAACATTGAAATTTAAATAATAGTTATACAACACTGAACTAATGTTTATAAAACCACAATAATATTTTTAAAATAATCTATTTCATAGTTTGGATTAACTACTCAGTAATTTCATATCATAACCGATTAATATATTCTTGATTTGATGCAGTATCATGTGCTTCAATATCGTCTTCATCAGGATCAATTGTTTCTTTTGTAACGACAATTAACAAGAGTCAGGGACAATCATTATCAAGAGTTTGTTTGTATTTAAAAAAACAATTATATGTTACTTTGTCAAAGGTGAAGACTACAAATAAAGTATAATTACTCATTTTAGATCAAAATGATAACATTACCAATAAAACATAAAACTTGTCTACAAATAAATGTTTAGACATCGATGAGAAAGTTTTGAGAGTGTGAATGTACTTTTAATTTTATTTTTAAACTTTGAAATTAGTGTTGTTAACTTTTCATAATGTTTATTTTGTAAATCAGAGTTTAATGGAAGTATAGTTTAAATCAACCGTGTATCAGGCTCTAATCTAATTTTTAAAATAAACAAACTTGTTTTGTTTAATGTTTATACCCCGTCAAACACACGTCAACGACCCAACGCACAAAATGACGTCATTAATTTCACCCAAAACACCAAAGCACAGATCCTCGCCGTTCATCTGAATCTTCACCGCACGCTAACAAAACCATGCATTAACACACCACGTGTCAAACATCCATTGGCCCATTCAACGTGGCACACAATATTATTGGTCCGATCATCTCAACACAACTACATTTCAGATCTATATAATATTTTGACTCACAATAAACTGAAGCACACACATCTAGATGCTTCATTTCTAAAACAACTATCAATTCAACAAATTACACATCGATTATATATCGATTATATAGATTATATTATATAATCAGATCAGAGGTTTTGCTTGTGGAATTTGATTTGATGAGGAAGATGAGATCTGTGCAGTTGTGTTGTTTTCTGTTGATCGGTTGTTTGGTGTCGCAGATTTACGCTTCGTCCGACTCTGTAAGTGAACTGATTTGATGTGTGTTTTGTGGATCTGTAGTAATGGATTGGTGATTTATTTGTTGTTTGGTTTTGTAGGTGTTTTATGAGTCGTTTGATGAATCGTTTGAGGGGAGTTGGATCGTGTCGGAGAAGGAGGATTATTCTGGTAAGAGTTGTTGTGATCTGATGTGTGTTTTGTGTGATTAGTTTGGTTAAGTTGTTGTTAGGGCTTAAGTGGTTTGGGATTTCGTTTGAACTGTTGGTGTCTATAGTAAGTCGATTGAACTTTGTGCTGATGGCCATGTGAATGAATACTGATGGATACTGATTATTGAATTAGGGTAAGTTAAGGGTTTGATTAGGAAACTAGATCGTTAATACTTTTAGGTTTTTGCTTATACATGTACTAGTGTACTGTTGGAAGGTCTATACTGCTGTAAAATTGTTAATTGTTAATTAGCTCTAGAGATTGAGTGTGTGTAAAAAGTGTAGAATGCACGTGTTTGTGTGGCTTTCATGTTCCCTAGTGGCTTGGTATACCTGAAATCGACATTCACACACGATTACAGACTTAGAAAGATACTGCTTCCTTTCTTAATTCTGATTACATGAGCTTGGCTTAGGAGTGCTAATCAACCACTATATGCTGAACGCATAACAGTAGTTTTATATGCATAATGTTGAATGTTGAATAAGCTTTTGTTCTGACATGATAACACCTTTGAAATTTGAAAATCCCGATGGCTCGTTCTTGTTCGGATGGTAAATTTTGTTTTATCGATGGTCTAGAATGCCATGCTGCTCTTATTACACTCTTTCAGGTAACCTAACTGGTCTAGATATTCAGATTTAGGCCCTGGTTACAATTTGTTTCTTGACACTTTTATATTTTTCACCTTCTCGCTGTACTCCGTTTATTGTTTTAATATATTGTTTGCTTGCCATTTCAAGAAAAGATATAACCTACAAATTGATACAGCACTTAGTTAAAAGTCGTTTTTGAACACACGTAATGTCATGTCTCCAAAAGGGAAGAGTTGAGTTTTGAAAGGAAATACATTATTTCATTAGAAATTTAGAATCCAAATCACACTTCCCAATTCCACCTTTCCTTCCATTAACCATTAAATAAGTACATGAATTCCATATGAACAATGTGGGCTGTGGATGGGTATATATTCCATTCAGTGTAACCTATGAATGATAAATGATCACGGGTTAGCCCATATTGCTTAGGTTTTGTGGGCTATTTGTAGGTACTATTGAATGATAAATGATCACGGGTTTTATCTCAATGACCTAAGTTTATATTATAATTGACATTTTTTTGGGGTTCAATGATATTTTTATTCATGGTAAAATAAGAGCGATGAACTTACAAGCTGTCTCGTTCTATTACTATTTCTCATTTCCCCCTAATTTGTTGTTTAGGTTAATTGGTGTTTATATGCTACAACAAATGATCTTGATTAGTATTGACTTTATTGTTTGCTTTGCTTTGGTAATATGGATAAATTGTGTTCTTCAAACTACTGTTAATTTGATCACTCATGTACTTATGGATGTTACAAGGCTTTCCTCTTATGGTTTTGGTTTTTCAATATCTGTTTCTGAACTTTATTATCATATAATTGTGGTCCATAGGTGAATGGAAACACTCAAAGAGTGAGGGACATGATGATTATGGGCTTCTTGTGAGTGAAAAAGCTAGAAAGTATGCAATTGTCAAGGAGCTGGAAAAACCCGTCGACCTCAAGGATGGTACAATTGTTCTCCAATATGAAGTCCGTCTTCAAAATGGTCTTGAGTGTGGTGGTGCATATTTGAAATATCTTCGACCACAAGAGGCTGGCTGGACCGCCAAGGGGTTTGACAATGAGTCCCCTTACTCAATCATGTTTGGCCCTGACAAGTGTGGTGCAACAAACAAGGTCCACTTCATCTTAAAGCACAAAAACCCCAAAAGTGGAGAGTATGTTGAACACCATCTCAAGTTCCCTCCATCTGTCCCATCAGACAAATTAACCCATGTTTACACAGCCATTATAAAACCTGACAATGAGCTCATAATTTTGGTTGATGGAGAAGAGAAAAAGAAGGCTAATTTCCTCTCATCTGAAGACTTTGAACCTGCACTAATCCCTGCAAAAACCATTCCTGACCCAGATGACAAAAAGCCTGAAGATTGGGATGAGCGTGCTAAAATCCCTGACCCAGAAGCAAAAAAGCCTGAGGATTGGGACGAGGATGCGCCTATGGAAATACTAGATGAAGAAGCTGAGAAACCCGAAGGATGGCTAGATGACGAGCCTGAGGAAATTGATGACCCAGAAGCAGTTAAGCCCGATGATTGGGATGACGAGGAGGATGGTGAGTGGGAAGCACCCAAAATCGATAACCCGAAATGTGAAGATGCACCTGGGTGTGGAGAATGGAGGAGACCATTGAAGAGGAACCCGGCTTACAAGGGTAAATGGCATGCTCCACTTATCGATAACCCTGCTTACAAGGGTATCTGGAAGCCTCGTGAGATTCCAAACCCTGATTACTTTGAACTTGAAAAACCCAACTTTGAGCCAATTGCTGCAATCGGTATCGAGATCTGGACAATGCAAGATGGAATCTTGTTTGACAATATTTTGATAGCAAGTGATGAGAAAACTGCAGCTGAAATCAGGGACACCACATGGAAGTCGAAGTTTAAGGTGGAAGAAGAGAAACAAAAGGCAGAAGAACAATCAACCGGGTTCAACGGGCTCAAAGGCATCCAGGTAATTATCTAACGGATAAAAACATCTTTTTTCTTGATTCAACCGTTTACTATTATTACGTTTTTCTAATTATTTACTTAAATCTTTGCAGAAAACTGTGTTTGATCTGCTCTACAAGATTGCAGACCTTCCTTTCTTGGCGAACCACAAGGACAAAGTTATGGTAAGTTGGTAATACCAGAGAAGGATGTTGAAACACAACCTTACCTTCCATGTTGTGTGTATTCAAAGCTGGTTTTTCTGTTGTTGCAGGAACTTATTGAGAAAGCTGAAACACAACCTAACCTTACAATCGGTGTCATCGTTTCAATAGTTGTCGTGATCTTTAGCATCTTGTTGAAGTTGTTGTTCGGTGGGAAGAAAGCGGTACGGCCAAACTTATCCGTCTCTTTTTTATGAATATAATTAAGAATGCTACTATAGGTGGGTTGGATAACATGCCCAAATATTCTCATATTGAAATGGGTCAACCTTTTAAGTAGTAGAAAAAATGGGACAACCCTCTTTGGTAAAAGTACAATTATAGAAATACAAATACTAATATGGATAATAGTAATCGACCCATTGATAAAATAAGGTTTCTGGATTTGAGAAAAATAGTTTTGAAGGCTGAAGAAACTAAAAGATAGTTTTGGGCTGACCTACAACCTCTTTTATTCATTTGACAGTTTTCTTTCAAGCTAATATTTATTTCACCTGTTTAAGGTAAAATCCAAACCCAAATCGACCCATTTAATAACCCAGATTGAAGTTTGTATGCACTTGGAGTGGTCTTAAGTTTATGTTTGGTTTTCTTGTTCATTAAGTTGTAAATTCTAAATATTTTTATATATAACATGTCATGGATTTATAATCTTTGTACTAAGATATTAAAAAGAAACTCTAGTTGCGGTCCGTATCCGAATCACATTCAATCTTTTAGCTACTTTTTGACAGCCCCACACGGACACATCTACCCCATTAACAAGTAGACGGGTCGAAATGTGCCCATTAATATATAGACGGGTTATTAAAACACAATGTGTAGGTTGGTTGGTTTATGAATCTGGTAATTTTGATTTACAGACAAAGAAGGTGAACGTGGCCCCGGAAAAGAAGGAAGAAGGAGAGGCGTCAAACGCAGCAGAAGGCGAAGGTGAAGGCGAAGGTGAAGAGGAAGAAAAGAGCGAGGATGCAGGGACAGCAGTTCCTCGCAGAAGGACAAGACGCGACACCTGATCCGAGATGGATTGTTGAAGAATCTATAGGTGGTAGTGTTTTGTTGGTATTTTGGATGTTTCAGCTTCTTTTTGTTTTGTTTAACTACACATTTTGTGGTGTACAAGAAAAAGGATAACCTTTTTGTATACGAGAGTTTATATTTGTAATCTAGAACTAGAATTAGGGCTACTGGTTGTACTAATTTTGATTTTTCATCTCCAGTTGCTTCTTCTCTCAAGGGTTCCTCAAGTTTCTTGGGTTATAAAATTAGTGTCACATTACATTTTTTTTTTCTTGGGTCCTCAGGTATCTACATCTTTACCTGCTTTTCTCATTTTTACTAAATAGAGTAATTTTTATAATTCGTATTTATATGTCATGTTCGATAAAGAAACTAAAGGTGAACTTTTATTAATATAATTTTCTTTTTAAAAAATAGAATAATTTAATGAGCATGGAGTGTAATTCCATGTGTTTAGACTTGACGGGTGGCTTAAAACAGAGTATTTGAAAGAGAGTAGGAGAATTCCGTCAATGGTGAGGGCATAAGTTGGATGAATTTTGAGTAAGAGAAGAGATTGAAGGTGTTTGAAGCAGTTGTTCATGGTGATCCTGGTGTTTGACAGGAGAAACAAACATCTCCTGTTGTTGAAAGAGTGAGGGTCGTGTGAGTTTACAAGACTTGTACAAGCAGAATGTCATGTGAGATGTGAGATGTGAGAGATGGGTTGGAGGTGGTTGGTCTTGAACAATGACGCCGGTGGTCATTTTGGGAATGATGGCGGTGGTTGTGGCGGTGACGGTGGAAAAGATGAGACATATGGTGGTTAGATTGTGATGGCATATGATGATGCTAGTTTTTTGTTGTATTCTATTTAATCGGTAGTATTGTAAATTAAAATCCAAACATTCTCGTTTTATGTTACGGTCATAACATCTATAAGATATCCTGACCTTATTAGTTCATTGATTGGCTTTTGTTAGGATTCAAGCGGCTTAGTTAAACTAACACATGAACAAAAATAAAGATCATACAGACATAAAAATAAACACGAGGATTTAATGTGATTCAGATACGGTCTGCAACTAGAGTTTCTTTTTAATATCTTAGTACAAAGATTATAAATTCATGACATGTTATATATAAAAATAATTAGAATTTACAATTTAATGAACAAGAAAACCAAACATAAACTTAAGCCTAAAACCTTTATAAACCCAACAGTTTTAACAAAATAAAACAACATTGGTAGCATAATATGACTTAAATCTAACGGGTGGATAACGTCACCTACAACATTGTACTAAACAATTTTAGTATGTTCGGACCATTGTCACAAATAACAAAAATAGGAAAACCTTGATATATATACATATATATATATATATATACATATATATATATATATAT